>CM069441.1:144137318-144436560 GCA_035610835.1 Ophiura sarsii | reverse complement strand
TTCACTCGTATACCCCCAAAACAGCTCCTCTGTCATCAGTGGCGTAGCTGGGATTTTTTTCAGGGGGGGGGGGCAAGATTTCTGAAATTTTCGTAAAAGGTTGCCCCAAATTTTTTCCAAGTCACCAACTCGTGAATTTCACGTAAGTGGGGGGGGGGGGGGGGGGGGGGGGGGGGGTGTTTTGAGGTTAAAAAAAAATGGCACGGTCCAAAAAAATCGCACATTACATGTACTACATGTACTATTTTGCCTTATTTCACTATTTGGGCTGAATATACCCACACATAACCGCCCGCAATCTCGGTCTTTTAACATTATTTTACTATTTTCATTTTTTTCATTTTTTTCATTTTTTTTAGAGGGGCTGGGGGGCGGGGGAACAAATGGGTTTTTTCCGTCAGGGGGGCATTTCCCCCCCCCCCCCCCCCCTGAGCTACGCCACTGTCTGTCATGTCTACGGTCAGGATGGTGAGATGTCTTCAGGGAAAACGATCCAACGGAGTCAAGCGGAAACGCTTCATTGACAGTCTTAAGGTGTCCCTGAACAATTCGAAGATTCGTGTAATACTCTAGCTCCAAACCGTCCTTCCTGACGTGCAAAACATGCGGGAAGTGCTTTGATTTGGTTTGGTTGGTTTGATTTGGTTCAATAGTTTTGAAGAAATTATATAAGTCGGTCTTCGTCGGTCAAGGTTATGGATGATACATCCTATTGATAATTCTCCTATCTTGACCATGTTGACTGCTTTGGGCAGCGTCGTTAATATGAATGAAGACCAATTATTGAATGGCAGTGACAGGTAGTGTTACGTACATGTGTTTAATCTCTCAATCTGTTGAGATCGCTGGTCTTCTTTCGGCGAACACGTTTGACTGCCTCAACCTTGATCATATCAGTTTCTCTTCCACTTGAGATTTAGGCGCAGAATGCACTTCTTCTATCTTAAAGTCATGCGGTTGGCTGCCAGGTTATTCCCGGATACAGTGTCGAGTCACCATGGGTCACGTGCTTTCAAATCTCTTTGCAGACATCCTTTCATTTAGGCCTAGCGCAATTGCGGCCGAGCGACCAGTAGTTCTATCTGGTTCAGTCCCATATGCCAGCTCTCCATAAAGGAGTTCGATTTAGATGCGGCCGGATGGCACAACCTTATCCGAGAAAGGGGAAACCTTGACGTTGAACACGTTAATGTTACAAGGAAAACCTTGACGTTGAACGCGTTTTCTTGCCAGATAATCACTTCATCAGAAGTTACAAAACATGTTTACTCACTATTTCTGTAAAATGGTTGCTCGCGCGTATCAGTTTCAATGTTTCCTTATTCAATTATAACAAGATAAAACGTGATCTGGACCTTTAGGTTAGTCAAGCTGGCTGGACTAGCTTTAGGTTTGTCAAGGCACTGAGATAACATATCAATGGCGGCATGCAGATAAGACGTACTTCATCGCCGGTCCGATTTTGCTAGCCAATCCAGACGTAATTTGCCGTAGTTATTTCATTGTGTGGCCATATTGTGTACATCATAGTGTTTGCCAACATCTGTAGACTATTTTATGCTACATTTTGTTTGGAATGACGACTCGGAGTAGGAAAAACTAACTGCAAAGAACGTCCGAACGCTAACGAGTCAGCCATGGCTGACCAGTCTACATTCAATACGAGAGCTATTGAACAGACAGCAGAGCAATCACCCGTGGCGAAACCAAGTACTGCTACGCAACGTGAACAATTTGAGTCAGGCGGGATCTACTAAATATGGTTTGAGCTGGATTAACCTTACGTTAGTCGAGCCAAGCCGGACTAACCTTACGTCATTCAAGCTAACTTGACTAACCTTACGTTAGTCCAGAATGGACACCATCTGGACTAACTTAGCGACGAGCGACTAGCCTAAACTAGTCCAGCTTAGGACGGACTAAAAGCTAGTCCAGCAGTGCTGGACAAGGCTAAAGCTAGCCAAAATGGACACCATCTGGACTAGTTTTAAATTAGTCAGGCGACCTGTTTAGGTTTTCAGTGAGGAACGTATTTTCATTCAATGGGTAGAATTAGTTAAAGAATAATTAATAAAGAAATTCATAAATAATTAAACATAAATCATAAACAATTTTAGTATTCAATTAATCTATACAGGGTGTCCTATAATGATCTACCGGGTTTCAAAAATATATAACAATATAGAACAACTAGTGTTTAAAATTTAAACACTTGCGATATGATGGTGTTTCCTACTTATTCCGTTAATTTCATTAAAATATCTCTTTTTGTTCCGCTGTGGCAAGACATAATCGAAAATCAATGAAAGACGAATTTTCATATTTTGGCTCACATAATTCATATTCTCTTTAGCACTACCAGCATTTCAAACAATGAACCCCACACCTCATAAGTCATATTCAAAACTCCCGCCAAAGAAAGGAAGGTTTAAACCACTCAAGCTAAACAAATACTGCCCTATTCAATCAAAGCTTTCTTTTCTATGCACACAGCAATCGATTGTTATCAAAACGTCAATAAGAAGAGGGTGCAATAATAATGCGAATAACATTTCAGAAATAATTTTTAAAAGGGTTAGTGACTTTATTGATTTCCATAATGGATCATTTCGACTAAAATCTACTATCATTAGAAATGTCCGATTTTTCAATTTCTAAGAAAGCTGGGCTTTTGCGCAAAATATATATGAAAACGGTTTGGACAATATCAATAAAGTTCATACTGAAAACAAATTTGTATTACCTCGGTATAGATCATTCTGGGACACCCTCTATCAATTGTATTTCAATATTTATTTCATCATTGTTTTGCTAAGATATTATTAATGCAGTAAAGGCATGATTTAATATTTTTATACCGTTGCCATGGCAAATTGTTAAATATTGCAGGGTAAAAAACAATAAAATGCATAAGAAATACACAACGATTATGAAGTATGATTCAATTTCATAGTAAATGTAAATTCAATATTTACAATACCATTTTTATAAAAATTGAATATATTAAGATGTTTTACTAAACATTTGATTATAAGTCCCCCGTCCCCCTCCCAAATTTAGTTCAATATCACTGCTTGAAAATATTACATGTTATTCTTATAGGAAACTGCAATTTTGATACAATTTAATAATTAGCTTTAGCGGTGATTGTCTTTTTATAGACTCTTCTTGTTACAGTTAAAGTATTTTGAGACACCCTGTAGGGGGCACTACACTAAATCCTTCCGCGTTTGGTGTAGGGTTCGGAGAAATAGTACCTATATCAATTTGATCATCGTCCCAGGGGAAGCAAATAGAAGTAAATCTTGCTTATTTTTTATGAAAAAAATAGAATAGAACCTTAGCATTGCTAATGTGGTCAAAAATCGTCGGAATCGAATACGCACGGAAGCCTAGGCTGCGGAAGGATATCGTTGCCGGAACCGGTGAGGAAGCGAAAATATCGGTTTAAAATGGTGAGGGCGCTGTTTAGGTGCCCTTAGCGAAAAATTTCATCTAGATGGGTCAAGAAAAATCAAGTTTAAAATAAAATTCAACACATATCTAATACATTCATGCGAAATAAAAACTTCCATCATTGTTACGTGGGGTAAAAATACGGTCTTGAAAAAGGGCCGAACGCATGTATTTCAATGGGGGACGTATTTAGTGGTGTGCCCCCTGTATCGGAAGCGGCTGGTAGAGTGGGAGACGGACTCTGTTTACACATGCGCAATGTGTCAGATTGTACGTTGCGTTCCGAGATTTTCGCTGCTTTATTCATCCGGATTTTAATGAAAGAAACGAACGGTTTGTAATATTTTTGACTCGTGACTTGGCTTGACAATTTACTTATTGACTTATTCTAGTATTAATTAAGGACAACGTATAACCAGAGAGATTGGCTCAAGTCAAGTTGTGGCAATGTCGTTCAGATTCAGGTCAGGAGTCAAATAAATAATTTATTTTAATAATTAATTACTAATTTAGGCCTAAAAAGGGAAGGCTAAGTTAGTTATACTTATTATAGACGAGTTAGTACACTCACTCAGGAAAGGTGTACAGTATAATACACTTACAGTCTACATCATTCCTTGCAGGTGGCCAAATTGTCCCACCGATTTAGTGGCCAAATTCGGCCACAAAGACAAAATGCGTAATAAATTCATGATATTATAGTAAATTCACTATTTTTCATGTATGAAACCCAAAATAATTGTTTCAATGGAGTAAAAATATGTTGGGGTAAGGTTTATGTTTGATTTCCCGTTTGAATGAAGCGAATACTGATACTTGTTGAAGAGATAAAGAACATTTTGTGATTTTGGGTTTGAGACTGAGAGGCTTGATATATCTCCGAGAACTATATCTGGGTGGATCCACTAGCCTAAGTGAGTACTTGTGTTGTGGCCAATGAAATACAAGGTGTGTGAATGTCAGAGATATCCGTTCAGCTGCCAGCATCAAGTAAAAGTTATATCTATGGTAAAAAAGTTTTTGTAGTGATGGGCGGCGCAACGATAGGCTACCATGTGATTTTTGTAATAGGGAGGGGGTTTGTGATTGGGAAGGGCGTTAGTGATGGGGAGGGTGGGTGTGGTTGGGGAGTGGGGCAAGTGGTGGGGAGGAGTTGTGGTGGAGGGCAGGGGTTTGTGGTGGAGAATGGGGATGGGATGACCCTGGGGAGAGGGTTCGTGGTGGGGAAGGGGGGATGGTGGCATGGGGTGGGGAGGGTTGGCCTAGGGGTAGGGTGTTTGTGGTGGGGATGGGTTTGTGGTGGGTTGGGAAGGGGTGGAGTAGCCCAATGGTATGTAGCTTGGTCATACTCATGTCACCTCCAACTCTAGTGAGTCACAGATCCAGAGAGCCAGATAATTGCAAAATGGTTGGCATTATTTGGCATATTTTGTAAAATAGCTGCATACATTGTACCTTAAAAATGTAAATATTAAAATATTAAAATGCTAAATAAAATGTAATTCTTTTGTTTTCATCCAGTCTTCAATGGAATCTAATCAAAGTACTACAGACAACACAGAGCACATTCAATCTGTGGATACAGTTTACAGTGCAGATTCTGTTGAGTGGTGTCCAATAGATGATTACCATAATGTGTTAGCATGTGGTACATATCAGTTAGAAGACAAGGAAGAAGATAAGACACAGGTCACACCTAGTCAGGTAGGTAGATAATGTATGGCAGGTTGGTATGAGGAGCAAATTATGATGATATCTGCTCCCACAACACCCACATTTTCTGAATAGCCAATAGCATATTTACATAAATGAGGCTAACGTGAGGCAGGTTTTGGAGGGTCTCCACCCCTCCCCCCAGCCCCCAACTCAACACAAAAGTTGGTTACCATGACTGTTCTTCATTTTTTTTGCAAGGATATTTCAACAATTTTACCCCCCTTTTTTGGAAAAAACTAGGACAACATTTTTTACCCCCTTTTTTGGTTTTCAATGACTATCTTTTCAAACACCCCTTTTCAAAGACACTTTATACATAAAAACTTGTTGCTCCCAACAGTAACAGGCGTTTATGGTCCTGTGTTATGAACTGGTGTACCCCAAATGGTGAATTTGGGTTGTTACCATATTCTAATCATATGTTTAAATCCATACTGTGATGTTTTTTGTTTTTTCCTCTGCGTAAAATACCCCTTTTTTCGAATTTCGCGGAGACTAATTCATGTAATACCCCCTATTTTCATGATTTCGATGTCCTCGCTGAAAATCGAAAATATACCCCTTTTTCCGCAATTTTTAGCACAGTCATGGTTACCAACTTTTGTGTTGAGTTGGGGCCGGAAGGTCCTTCCTTACCCAATCAGGGCTAACCTCTTATACATACGTAATGCATTTAACCATTACAGTATTAACTAGACAGGCTGTAAAATATGTTGTAATCTCCTTCCTCACCCACCAGATCTTTTGAGAGGTAGTGCCACCCCCCCCCCCCCTCCCCCCTAATAACTAACCCAAAGCTATATGTGTCTGTGTGATACAGTGCTGATCAGTGATCAGTGCTTCTTGTTAAGTTTCATTAAATCTGCATGACACTTTATCTGGTTGACTCAACTGAGGTTTCTACCCCAAATCTGTGATGCCTATCCACTTGATGCCTCACCCTTCCTCACAGATTTTATCACAAATAAATAAGTTTTATAATTTGCTGAATATTTTTTCTACTTCACCCCAGGATGATGAATGTGAACAGACCGATGAGCCTCCAAGAAGAAGACTGGGAAAGTTACGGCTGTATACTTTAGACCAAATTGACAACAACATACATGAATCCCAAAGTTTTGAATGTCCGGCTATTTTAGATATGAAATGGTGAGATTTGTTATTGTTGACTTTATACACCTCCCCCCAAAAGAACAAAATAAAAGTAAACTTGTATTATATAACGATATTAAACACTTAACAGTGCATAACAGTGTAAGAGAGAATAATAACATAAAACCAAAAATGTGAACACCTTTGATGAACAATAAATTTCACAGGTTCTGATAGTTCATTACAGCTTACATGTAGTTATGCAATCAGTTTGACACCCTGGTGGTGTTATATACTTATGTTATTCTAGATATGAGGTCCTGATGAAAGGATGACCACAATTCAGGAAAATTGGTGTTGGACCACATAGTCCATTTCTTTGCTAATATACCACTTTATGGGACTATTTTCAAGCGCTGATTTTGCAACAAACTTGTGTGGAGAGCTTGAGCTATCTACTAACTGATATCCCTCCCTGATTTTATTTTATTTTATTTTATTAGGTACTCAAAACATCATATAGAGAAACATTTAAGCATACAAACATGTAAAAGATTGCACAAACCTATTTTAAAAACATATAGACATCATAAAATATGAGCAAAAGTACCAAGGATAGCCCAAAAAGCTTTGAGCACAAAGCTTATTTCCATTGGGTCCTTTAACAAGCATAGAAAGGCAGAAGAAAAACAAAACAAAACAAATGAAAAGCACGAAAGAAGCACAAACGCCAAACGAAAACAAGGACAAAACAAATAAAAACAGGGCACGAGCACAAGGTGGGAGACCAGCTCATAAATCAATTAAATCATAACTCGCCAAGTGTCTTTTAACTAATTGTTTGAATAAACTAAAATGATTGGTGTTCTTGATTTCGCTCGGCAATGAGTTCCAGTGATGAATAGCAGTATTATAAAAAGTAAATCTAGCTTGACCCTTAGAAGAAGGAACAACAAAGTTGAACGGGCTACCCCTGGTACTATATTTATGCAAAGATGACACTCTAGTAAAATACAATTTCATATAATCAGGAGACAAATCATGAAAAATCTTAAAAACATGGTTAAGTTTAAGTTGCACAACCCTATCCCGGCTTGATAACATCCCTACCATGTCCAACTCTTTTTGACCAATATGGGTACGCGGTCCCACACCCAAAATAAAACGGACAATTTTGTTTTGCATGGTTTGAAAACGATTTTTGAATTTTTGGGAAATAGCTGAATACCAGGAAGAGCATGCATAATCAAAATAACACATAATCAATGCTGAACACAGTGTCTTGCGGGTTTTTAAATTCAAACAATCAGCGTGCCTGTATAAGAATTTGAGTCTCCCGCTGGCCTTTTTGATAACATTTAAAGCAATCGACTCCCCTGAAAGAATATTGTCAAGGGTGACACCTAAATACTTGACAGATGAAGAGGTATTAATCATATTACCATTACAAATGACAGAAAAATTATCAACAGAATTAAGCTTCCTCTTTGTACCAAATAAAATAGCCTCTGTCTTACCAAGATGAAGGGAGAGCTTGTTATCAATCAGCCATTGTCTGCAATTTTCTAACTCTTGACTTAGTTTATCCGCAATAATTGTGGGATCTTTGCCAGAAACCAGCAAGCCACTGTCATCAGCATATAAAGACACTTTACATTCGACACTGATGGGCATGTCATTCACATAGCAGAGAAATAGGAGAGGACCAAGGATGCTGCCTTGCGGAACCCCGCAGGTGATTCCCAGTGGGGCAGAATCAACCTGGTTAACATTGACAATTTGCCTCCTACCGCTCAAATACGATCTAAACCACTCAACTGAGGACACACCCATGGTCTCTAATTTGTTTAACAGAATGACATGGTCAACAGTGTCGAAAGCCTTTTGAAGATCAATTAAAACCATACCAGTGAAATTACCACGAGAGGTCTGATTATGAATGTAGTCGGTTAAGTGAGTTAAACATGTGTCTGTTGAGAAGGATCGTCTAAATCCAGATTGAAAGCTATAAAGGATATTATTCTCTCTTAGATAGCTCTCAAGCTGGGTATAGACTGCCCTTTCAAGAATCTTTGAAGCGACACTGAGTATACTCACAGGTCTGTAATTACCAACTTCTGACCTATCCTTTTTCTTAAAAAGTGACTTCACACGAGCAGTTTTAAAATCTTGTGGAACGGAACTAGAACTAATAGATAAATTAATGATGTGAGCCAAGTGATCTTTTATAGCTATAGCACCGTCTCTTAGAAATCTAGCCGGAATACCATCAAGACCAGTACTTTTAGTTGGGTTTAACGCACAGAGTTCCTTGAAAACAAATTCGGAAGTGATGGGCAAGAGGTTAAAACGTTTTGACTCAGTCCCCTTTTCCTTATAATAATTCTTAAAAACATCCGAATCAGTATTAAAAAGCCCTTGCAAAGGCGGAAGATTTTTTACCAAGTTGCCAGCAACATTAGTATAAAAGTCATTAAAACTGTCGGCCACTATTCTAGGATTAAAGCACTTCTTACCATTCACATTTAAGACAATTTGCGACTGATCTTTACTTTTTGAGCTGTAACCAAGAGATTTGAATTGCTTCCAAAGACCTTTAGGATTATTTTTGTTTTCCTCAATTTTGTTAGAAAAATATGAAGCTTTGGCCTTCTTAATATCCCTTTGGATTCGATTCCTGATTTTACAGAACTGAGTATATACATCAGAATTTGTCCCTGTCTTTAATTGGTATAGTAACCTGTCCCTTGTACGAATGCTATCTAAAATGGCATTATTCATCCAAGGTTCAGTTTTGTTCTTGATGCGAACCTCTTTCACAGGGACAATTTTGTCCAGAATGCACAACAGATTATTTTTAAATACATTCAATGCAGAGTCCACATCACTACAATACACATGTGACCAATCAGTCGCCGTCAGTGCAGCCAGAAGATCATCCTTACTATAGTTTTTCAGCGATCGCGATCCCCCACCCTTCCCAATCGATGTTGAGGGTCCAACGACTGTGGTGATGAAACGGTTCCGAACAACATTGAATTGGGGGGGTGGGGGGGGGGGGGGATTTCAACAACAACAAGTGGTCACACAGTTATTTCCTGAATTGCAGTTAAGATACATATTGGACAGTGTATATAATTCCTTCCAACCCTTTAATTCATGGATTCCCTCCCATCATTAAACCTTATTAATTACAAAAATGTTCATATTAACAGGTGTTGCCAGCCTATTTGTGACAACCCCTGCTTGGCTGTTGCAAATGCAGAAGGACAAATCATCTTGTATCAAACATGTGAAGAGGTCAGTGGTTTATTCATCCCCAGTGTCCTTATACTCTGGTCAGTATAAGTTGGAATATGAACAATTATGGAAAAGCACATTTTGTTTTAACATTTAGGATATTTTGGGTCACTCTTTGGTGTATTTTTCTGTAACAAAATGTTCTTGATACAAATGGTAAAAGATTGGTGGCCTTCTTCAAATTCATTGATCAATGTGCAATTATTAGCTGTAGAAGTGATGATGATTAGTTTACTTGTTAATGCATCCAGACAATCCATGTGTTTGAATTCCAACTGCCCTCATCTAGTGTACATTTACGTAACTTATCATTATAAATTATATTGATAATCACTAATACATAATGGATTGACACAAGTATCTTGTGGGTAGTTTGTGCACGTCAATATTGTCTCTACTTCTTGCACATAACAACTTCTACCCAGAATAGACTAGATGTGTTGTAATATAAGTGCCCTCATATAGAAAATCAGTGCCATGTCCCAATTAAAAGTCACAATTTTGATTGATATCTCCTTCGCAGAATTCCTACTATCGAACTTGATGCAAAATATTTCATCTTAGGCAATCATGCAACTATAAAATACAAGCTAACTTACTGAAAATACTGGTATCACCTTTTGTTATTTTGACACCTGACCAAATTTAACAATTGGGATTATTAACAGTTATAATAACGCCACAGCAGCTCGCGGTATCCCGCTGTGAAGAAGAGATTCCAAGCATAATATCGAAATGGGATGGTCGCGTGACTCGTCATAATCAAAATGACAGCAGTGGTGACGGACGTGTCGACTGCTGCACTTAACCTTGTTGATCTATCTACATAAAGCCTTTAAGATGTATGTTGAACTTTGCACACCCGACTTCACATTCTTTGTATTTCCCAGGTTTTACCCATACGGAAGTATGCCCTCTCCTATTGAGTATACCCATTCCAAATACTGCCCTCCTATATCCACCATGTTTCATGTATCCACTATGTATGATTGTACCCTAGTCACCTGATCGTAATGCCAAACTCAAAACCATGCAGCGATTATGGAGGACGTTGGTCATTTAGGCTATTTTTGCCAATCCCCATTATCTTTTGGTTAAACTATATTTGTGGCCAATATTTTGTAGATACACTCCACGATCTTACTTGATCCTGGCCAAAAACCGGTGGCGATCTATCATGGTATAACTATGGTGGTTCTCGGTCAGAACCAGCTATCAATTATGCATTGTGCACAGCAGGATCTTATGAGCTGCTGTGTAATAAAACATGGACCATTTTTCCATTTTCAGACATGGATCCCAGCCAAATCCCAGCTGAACTGGATATAAAAGCAAAAAAACTAGTATATAGTACTACCCATTATTCAATGCATACATCCATGAAATAACCCTCTTATTTGTATGACTTCTCCAGGTATGTGATAGAGTATCATATAGCTTAAAGCCATTGACTACACACAGTATACAACAGACACCATCAGAGGAATCCTGTCTAGCTCTATCTTTAGACTGGTCTAATGCTAAATATAACAGGTAATTAGTAATCACCATGTATGACATATATGCATTGTACTTGAAAAGTTTAAAGTTAAGATGCGGCATTGAATCACTAGATAGAATATGGAATATCAAAATGTTTCCTTAGGAAAATCAGGTGTAGCGTATGTTTCACTTCCCATGTATAACCTCATGAATATGTATGTTAGATATCATATGCCCCAATCAAATGTCTCCGATTCACTAAAGCAGCTACATGGGCGCCGGGTAACTGAAACACATTCATTACTTCATGAATAATCGCGATAGCTGCGTACCAAGTGTGTTCCAATCAAATTAATCGTAAGATGTTAACGCGCACGTCGAGCGCAGGTTACTAATAATTGCCCGAAAGTACTGCGCCAAAGTGTTTGATAGTTTTGCTCATTGACCGACCAATCAAATTCAAGCCTCACGCCCTAAACTGAATATTCAATGAGGAAACACGATTAAAGCTTATTTCTGATTGGTGGACCGATAAAAATGGTAAATGAGGGGATGACCTGACTTGGACTGTTTCAATAACTAAGAAGCGGTGGACAAAATAAACAGAACACTAATTAATTATAAGTGCAATTATATCCGTACAAATCACGATTTGGATAAATAATGCATCTTCATCAGTAATGAATGAGAATAATGACTGCTTAACAACTGTTCCCCCTGAGCGACAATTCTGAATGACCAGAACAACAACCGAGGATTTCAAAACAAATTCACGAAAACAGTTGTTATGCAGTCATTATTCTCTAAACAGTATGACCGGCACACGCTCCTTATTGGGGATCTGTATGCGCAAGTGTTCTAAATTACACCCATCAATTACTTCCATGTAGTGCATGTTTTGTCAGAATGACCAAATTGCACCAGTCACTTACTTGCATGTTGCTATTTCATGTTCAACTGCTGTTGATTGTACAGTTTAATTAGCAAGCTGTTCAATTATATCATGATGATGTGTAAATATATATATGATGGAAAAAAAACCAATATTTTTATGATGTTTTTAAGAAAATTAAACAAAATCTTGCACTTTTGTAAACACAGATATTAATGATATATCTAAACTCTCCTCAGCCCCTCTCAAATTATCACAAGCGACTCTAAAGGTCAGCTGAGCTTGCTTCAAATTGATGCTGAATCATCTGTTGTGAATTCCCTACTCCAATGGAAGGCACACGGATTTGAAGCTTGGATAGCTGCGTTCGACTACTGGCAACCCAGCATTGTCTATTCAGGTAAGGAAATTAAAGTAATACATTTTCAATTGCTGCTTGTTTCAGAATTATGAACAGGCGTTAATTTGAAATTTTTGAACAAATTTTTGAACAAAGAAAGAATTTCAAAAGAACTGATGATATGAAAGTAAACAATCTGCTTGACAAAACCAATTAATATACTCACATATTAATATTTCATCCTCATACATCGGAGGATTTCATCAGAATGGCAATGATCCACTTTGGCGCGAAGAAACATCATCTTCAGAGTTGCCAGTTCGTTTTAGTAGTGGATCATAGACGTGACTGAGCAAAAAAGTCCCCTCCTCACGGTTGAGCGTTTTGTCCCCTCTCTTTCTTATTTCCATCGCCTCGCGTACCTCTCTGGATCTCCTGTTGTGTTCACGACCTAATATGGCGGCCTCATCCCAGTCTATGACGTGATTTGCCCTGGCTACATGATCCGAAATAGCTGATTTAGTCTGCTCTTGCTCTGAAGCCTTTCTCTCTGATCTCGTGTATTTCTTGATGTCTGCTTTCTTTGACTCTGCTTTGTGTTCTGCTAGTCGGACTCCGAAAAGTCGGGAGGTCTCGCCCACATACGTCAGCTTGCAGTTTTTGCAGGGGATTTCATAGATGCAGTTGCTGGTTTGAAGGGTGTCCCTCTTGTCCTTAGGGTGTACTAGAAGGCGTCTCAGAGTATTGTGAGGCTTCATAGCAGTGTTGATGTTGTACTTTTTGTAAATCCTCTGGATTCTTTCTGTGATGCCTTGGATATATGGGACAACCACCATGCCTATCGTTTTGACTCCCTCATTCTTCTTCCTCTCCTTGGGCTTGTTCTTCTTGTCTTCCATTTGGCGTTTGACTTTATTTATGGTCCATTCAGGGTATCCACATGTACCGAGGGCTTTGCGGATCCTGGTTTCTTCTTGTTGTTTGTCCGCGTCTTCGGTGACAATGGAATTCATCCTGTCGAGAAGAGTCCTAATCACCCCTAGCTTTTGGTGGAGTGGATGCTGAGACTCAAAGTTCAGGTATTGGTCTGTGTGTGTGGGTTTGCGATACACAAGGAGTTTGAAGCCACCGTCAGGTTTTCTTACAATGAGAGTGTCTAAGAAAGGGATCTGTCCGTCTTTCTCTTCTTCGTAAGTGAATTTGATGCTCCCAGAAGTGTCTACCTGGTTAAGGTGTTCCGTTAGGTTAGGGACTTCTCCTTTGTTGACTATCTCCAGTATGTCGTCCACATAACGTTTCCACAAGCGAGGTTTGCAGTCCATAGGTGATGTGGCTATCGCTTTCTTCTCTAGAAACTCCATGAAGATGTTGGCGATGATAGGGCTGACCGGACTTCCCATAGCGGCTCCAAACTTCTGTTTATAGATGTTTCCACGGAATTCAAAGTAGGTGGTGGTCAAAATAAATTCCAGGAGCTCCATGATGTCATCTACGTTGAGTTTTGTGCGGTTTTTTAAGTCGGTGTCCTCCTTCATGAGGATGAAATATTAATATGTGAGTATATTAATTGGTTTTGTCAAGCAGATTGTTTACTTTCAATGAATTTCAACAAACCTGATGAATCTTTTCACCAACTGATGATATCTTCTTGCAATATTTCCACTTTGTCAATTACGTATGTAAAGGCAGATTCAATGTTTCACATCAAGTTAGGCTTGTATATGCTCAATTTGTCACATCAGATGGCTTTAGGGACAATCTCTGGACCATTTTAGCTAAAAACTGAAAATGTGTGCGTGTGAGCTTGCATCTTCCCTACACTATTTCAACACCAGAAAACAACATTTGGGCTTGTCCCTCCTATTTTCTTTTTTTGCTTCCACCACTTCTGAGCAACCACAGCTTATTTGATCTAATTTCATGTTTTAGGAGGAGATGACTGTCTATTCAAAGGTTGGGATACAAGGACACCATGTTATAAACCAAACTTTGTCAGCAAAAGGTAGGCATTTATATGGCTTCAAGATTGTTACAAATCAAATTTTATGTACATAAAGTAACAAATAAATTGAAACAATCAATCTTGCCACCTTATATATAAAGCTGAAAACAATAGGGATTATATAAAACTTTAGTATTTATGATAATTTGGCCATCAGTAGTGCTATAAATAATCACTTGGCCATCAGTAGCGCTATAAATAATCTATTAGGTCATTTACTTCTTTCGAACGTGTAAATGATGCATGCCTGGGACCTTCAGTACACTTTATCTACAATTGATTTATAACATCAAACATCAACACCGTGTCAGGCATTTGACATCTACATTTTGATATGTATTACATAAAATCACTTGATCAGCTGCTTTTTCTGTTATCAATATAGGGACACTGTTTTAAACAGCAACATTAGCTTTGAGTTTGATACATAAATACACACAGTATGGTGGATTTATTTGTGCTTTCTTATGACCCTTTGGATGATGATACTTGTGATTTAAAATACATTTTGATTAAATTAAACACAAAATATATACCTATACTGTTAAATTTATTGTAACTGTTGTTTTCACAGGCATAGCATGGGGGTTTGTAGCATACACAGCAATGTCCATAGAGAACATCTACTTACAACTGGAAGGTAGGTTACATGACAAACTCCACTGATATTGTGTTTGAGAATGAAACAAAATATGGATGACGTCCTGGCTGGTTTCATTAGTGTAAAAGGGGTCAGGAAAACCAATCATATCATGAAATAGTTTATAAACCCAATACAAGTAATATTTTAATTTCTAGACCATAATTTTATCCTTGAAACAACTCATGTTGTAAGATTTCATCCATTGTTTGGTTTATGACGATTGTTTGCATGACCCAGGTCATTGGTTCAAACTCAAGTTGAGTAATTCAAGTGATTTCTTGCTCAAAATAACTCATCAGATTCTAACTCACCCCTATTGTAAATTTGCACATGAAAACAGTGATCAAAACAAATAAAATCTTTGCACTACACAAAAAGAGTACCACATAGTTTTAGCAATATTTCATATTCACCATTAAACAAAATACAAGCGTCTTAAGCAACTAACAAATTTAATTTTCTTCACAGCTACGATGAAAACATCTTGGTGTGGGACACAAGACAAATGAAGCGCCCTCTCTCCGAAACTCACATAGGGGGCGGTGTTTGGAGGCTCAAATGGCATCCTCAACATGGCCGATTACTGCTGGCTGCTGGCATGCATAATGGTTTCCATATATTGGATTGTGAAACTATAACAGGTAATTTATCACAATTATAGAGGAACTTTGTGTGTTATGGGGGAATGTTATCCTTAAAAGAGGAGGAACTTAGCTTGCTTTACATCTACAAGTCAGTTTGGACAGCTAGCTGGCAACTTATTTAAGTGATGAAATGAATGAGATTGGCTAATTATAAAAGGATGTTTGTATCTTTTGCTCATTTTATTGGACCACAGAGGTTTTCCCCAATATAATTATCTATAGTTAAGTCAGTTCAAAATTGGTGATAAACACAAGAGGGCCGTATTCTCGTATTGTGACACATCAGCGTCGCTCTAGACATCATCCCACCGTTGTTCTAAACGACCTTGATTTTGCTGATGATATTGCTTTACTTGAGACCACAATTCCACGAGCTCAGACCCGGCTGACAAAAACTGCTGCAGCAGCAAAAGACCTTGGCCTCATCATTAGCGTTCCCAAAACAGAGTATATGACGGGCAACTGCAATCCTCACCCAACACTACAGGTCTATGGGGAAACCATCAGCCATGTGACAGATTTCAGATATCTGGGCTCTGTGATGGCATCGGGTGCAAGTGACCTTAAAAGACGCAGGGCATTGACATGGTGCGCATTCTGGAAGTTGGAACACCTCTGGAGGAGTCCTCAAGTAGCTATCGCAACAAAAGTGAAATTATTTAGCACCACCTGTGTGACGATTTTGCTGTATGGCTGTGAATCCTGGGTGATATCTCAAGATATCTCTTGCTACAGGATAATGCTTAACATCAAACGCATGGATCATGTCCCAAACACCATCATTTATGACATGACCAAGACAGAGCCTCTTAACAACTGTAAAAAGTCGCCAGCTGAGATTCCTTGGACATATTCTCCGTCTCCCTGATGAAGAGCCTGCTAGAATGTATGCCACTTACATACCAACACATGGCCGAAGGAGACCTGGTCGTCCAAGCACATCATACTTGAAGTACAAACAGCGCTTACTTGGTGACAATGAAGGCATGTTTCAAGAACGTCAGATAGCCACTCTTGCTACAGATTGCCGTGCTTGGAGAAAACTTGTGGTCGCCTGCTCCGCAGCCGAAGGATGATGATGATGATGGGTTACAATAGATATCGACCGAATGCCTAATAAATACACGGTACTTTTAAAGACTACACAATCTGCACTTCAGCTTGCACCGGGCACGGTTGAGTGATCATTCAAGGCATACAGTTGGTGTGCGAGTCTAGTTAAACGCGCATTAAACTACCCCATACCCATGTTTAAAGTTAGACACATTTCGGCGATTTAGACGCGTGTTTAAGTAAAACAAATGTACGAGAATCGCGTTTAGTTAAATGCTGTGTCTAAAGTCTAAGATAGACACATGTTTAGCTTAAAACCGTGTTTAACTACGTACGAGAATACGGCCCACATGTCTATATTTCCGCACACACAATACAAGACTATGGATTTTGGCATACATAGGTGTCACCTATATGATGCATAGTGCACCTGCTGTAAGCCTGTTGCATTCATGCAAGCTCATGCTCTTCTGTATTATTTTGCTGCTGTAAAGAGTCTCACCAATTTGGGACTAACCTATAGCTATTGTTATGGAAGTATTAGATATAGACCATGTCACCTGTGATATACAGACAATGAAGCTTAGGACCAATCAATTTAAGCTTTTTAAGCTAAACATGTGTTTAACTTTGACTATAAACACATCGTTTAACTAAATTCTCCATAACTTAAATATGCATCTGACTCACTGAAAAGTGTCTTACTTTAAACATGGGTATGGGGGTAGTTTAACACACATTTAACTAAACTCATACACCAACTGTATACCTTTAATGATTACGCAACCATAATGGTTCAAGCCGATGTTCAGATTGTGTAGTCTTAAAAATACATGTGCACTTAAGGAATTTGGTCGATATCTATTGTAACCCATTTGTGCCGCAATAAATTGAATACCTGTGTGAACGCATGACTACTCTGAGGATCAGATTTACAGAGTGTTAAGCGGTTATTGTTAAACACATCGTTTGAAGATAAGCGCGCGTTTAGTTTAGACACAAGTTTGGTTAGTCACAGTTTTAAGCTAAATCTGTGTTTAGTATGAGATTACGGCCCCAATTGTTTGTTGCATATAATTCACTCCAAAACCATCAGTGTTTTGATGGGTTTTCAGGAAATGGGTTGTCTGATTATGCATTAATTTATAAACCTTGATGAGCACATAAAATATGTTTTGTCTTTCTACTGAATTCTCTTTATCTTTCTTTTGTAGAAAACCAAAGTCAGCCAATAATAGCTTCTTACATGGAACATAAATCATTGGCTTATGGTGTGGACTGGTGTAGACAAGACATTACCAAAGAGCATTGTGGGATATCTCAATCAGTTGCTGATCCAGCATTAGTTGGTGCAGTTTCCAATTGTCACATTACCAATAAGGAGAGAACTACACCTGATGCATCCCATAATGCATCTCCGCCTACCCAGATGGCACAAGCAGCTGAAAAATCAGTCACTTCAGCAGAAGATAAGACTCAACAGTCTTTTGATAGGGACATGAGTGGAGAAAACACAGAATCAGATTTGAAACCAACAACTGGATTGACTGTAAATGCTACTGAAAAGAAAGCTGAAGTTTCAACTGCAGATAAAACTGTTGATGATCACAATACAGAGGAACTCATAGCTTCATGTTCATTTTATGACCATTCATTACAAATTTGGAAATTTAAACACAAATGATTGGATGGACCAAAATATTGATATACAAATGTAGGTTTCTATTTAAATGCAAAAAAAGAAAGTCCACACTCAATAGAGGGATTATAACCTAATTTCTAACCATCTCAAGATACTGCGATTTAAATATGACTTGCCTGATCAAAACTGGTAAGCATTCAAGATTTGCTGCGTTTAAGAAATTGTGCAGTTTCAAATGTGTTGTTTTAATACATTATGTGTAAGTGGCTATGCATTACCAAACACATACTGATACAAGCATGTCCACATAGCCTGTGTGCTTCAACACACACCAGAACTATGTGATTGCTATTCTTTGCCAGTTGTTTAGGCTCCTGTTCATTGTCAAGGAGTTAGCCATCCACATAATCTGATCATAAGAATGTCACAATTGAAAGTGCACAGTTTCTCATATGGTGTCGTAAATATTCACAACCGGGATATCATAATATAGCTACCTATATTTCCCAAAATATGCAAAGTATATCATCACATGATTGTTAGAATTAGAGTTCTAATGAGTGTGGACTTTCATTTTTGGCAGTGTTTATTTTGATTTCATGGCAATAAATGGAAAACTCACAGAGGTATTAAAGAGAGGCTGGGTACATACTTCTCTGAATGAATTTCATTTGAGGTCCATGGTTAAGATTTAGTTTTTTTTCACAGAACCAGACAAATCAACAGATCACAATCTTAAATAAAAAAATTAAAACAAATCAGTGTTTTAAATCCGACTTGTGCTAATAATTAAATGAGAAAAGGGCAAATAGAAAACAGAAAATGATAGCAAATCTATAATTTAGTGATTTTATACATTTTAGAAAGTCTCTTTAAGAAAATAGAAGCACCAGTGTTGAGGGAAGTTCAAAATGATTGACTTGTTATGGTCCATTTATCACACAAAGAAAAATGGATATATAACCATTGCCAATTATTGGTGGCTCCTCATTTCTCCCTGATATGCTAAATAGACACAGCCTTTACATATTATGCTCTAGTTTGAAATGTTTAAAGACCAACATTTGTCTGATTCTAAAACGAACACTCGATCACTTAGTAATATGTGCTCAATAAAGAAATTGTTACTCTCATTACCTTTCCTTTGTTATCTTTCCTCTTTTGGTTTATCATAAATAGACTGGGAATTCCATGCATATTGCATACCACCTGTCACCAGCATTTTCATATAATATACTCTTGGTAAAAAGAAATCCCCGCCCTCCCCTCTGCTGTCATTGCATGTTATCACTTAGATTATGAATTTTCAAAAAAGTAAACTTAGGCAAATAAAAACAAGTTTGTCTACTTGGAATTTTCTAATGAAAATGTATTTAATAATGCGGTAATCTTTTTGTAAATTTACATGAGACAGGTTCTGTAAATCAAGAAAATGAAGCTGATGGTACTTCATAATGTGAAATTACAATTTGAAGAAGCATAGTCCAATAAATCACTGGAGTCAGTTGTTTTTCTTGAGTTTAAATACTGTTTTAATATTGGAAAAAAACATTCCATACAGTCACAACTTGGCTCACACCATCATTTTCAAAAGTTCAAAAAGAAGTTATGCGGTAAAATGTGATTTTTAAAAGCAACGCGCACCTTCTTCTGAAACAAATTTCTCATTGTTTTTTGCCTTGCCAGGTTATTAATATGCTCATAACTCTAAAGCTATACAGGGTGTCCCTAAAAAAGGGTGCACATGTTCCACATCATTGCCCTCATTGATTACTCAGCATTTGGCTGTTATGTTTATATAATCTTAAAGATAGTTTAGTTGGCTTTTGAACGCCGTTAGTTTGATTGTAATTGCTCTTTCCAATCCAACTATATGCTTGATCAATCACGAGTACTTAAAAATGGTCTGTGCCACTTTATAAAAAATGTGTGTTGAAAGAGTCATTTTTCTCATTTAGTAATCGGTGTTTACTAATTGAGGTTTATATGGGCTTCAAGATGACTAGATTACCTTTCAAATGCTGTTTGTTTTGTCTCATTTGCTTAATCCTATCAAAAAATATGCTAGATTAAAGTCGATCACAGAAAGTCAAATGTGTGCTATTTTTAAAGAAGAAAGACTTCAAAGCCTTGAACACATCAACAATTTTACATGGATGATTTCGTTTAAAAAACTGGCACAGATTTGATATTGTTTGCTCATGGTCAAACAAGTGTATCTTTGGATAGACTCGAGCAAATATAACAAACTGCATACAAAAGCTTATTTTGTTGTCTTGAAGCTCGTACAAACACCAAATCCAAATTATACGAAATGTTTAAAAATGAAAAATGACACATTCCCCGCCCCCCCCCCCCCCCCCCCACCCCAAAACGATTGTGAGTGCTCGTGGTTGATCAAACATATTTTTAAATTGAGAGAAGTAAACACAATCGAATAAACAGCATTTAAAAGCCAACTATAATGATCTTTTAGATTATATAAAGATTACAGCTAAATACTGAATAATCAATGAGGGCAATGATGTGGAACACAACATGCACCCTTTGTTAAGGGACACCCTGTATAGCTCCTACACAAAAACATTAAATCATAGAATTATTTAGAAATATCTTCTCTTTAATTTGAGATATTGCACGTGAATATTGCCTATTACCACAAATAGTTATGTGTTAAAAGCCAAAGCAAAGTAAACTTTTAATTTTTGCATTTGGTATTCATCTCGCAGCCTTGGTGTAGCAACAGGCAGATTACTGGTAGCCACAACTCCCCAGGCGATAGTAGGATGAGGATCTGGGGATACTTCCAATTAATCATTGCGCCCATACACATACCTGTCACACTATCCTATGTGTTCAAAAGCCAAGTGCGAAAATGAAAATTACACTGAAGTCTCATTCTTTTCGGTATATAGTTCTAACTGTTAACCGATCTTCACAAACAATAACTCAAATAAAATCACTTGCATAATTTGATATTTTTAAGTTGGAGCCATAGTTTTAGAGTTATGAACGTATTTATTACCTGATAAGTTTTTTTGAGGACTGCATTTCATTTTTGATAGTTTGGCAGCCAATTCTTGTGTGGACTATCTATTGATATACCAAGTCATCAGACACAATGACAGTTATCTTTACAGCTTATAAACATGAAGCACAGATGCCTCAACTTTGAAGGAAATTTTGATGCAGCCATAAACATTGTCGCTTTACTTACTGCAGTGGAAATATGTTGTGATATTCAGGATCGAGGGTTATATTAGGTTTGATTAAGTGTACAACGGTGTAAAGTTGATGGTATAACATGTGCACAACAATTTATTTGTCACTTCATCCAAGTATCTGCACATTCTTTTGGTCATTTGTGTTTAAAGATGGATGCTCCAATCACTTTAGCTTTTTTTTCTCCAGCAACATATGTGACGTGTTCTACCAAAACCAGACGGAATTGGGCAAAGCTCCAAACTGAGAAATAGCCCAAAACCTAATTGGGGGTGATTTTTTGGGAATTTGAGTTTCTTGTAAAAAATTAATCTTCAGAGTGTTTATAACATTATTGTGAAAGTTTCAGATTAAAAAATCAAACCACCAACAACAACAACAAAATGCATTTTTTTTAAAGTACATTGTAAGTACATTGTAAGTACATCTTTAAAAGGACAATATCTCAGTTTAGAGTTTTCATAAAGATGAACTTGAATATGATTTAACTCTGCTTTGGGAAGTATGATTAAAAAAAGAAAGTACCATTGTAAAGCTGAAGATCTCTACTACACTGAGCCAAAAAAGAAACTTATACAATTTTAACAGATCACCATAGGATCAGTGCACATTTCTCTCTTGTGTCATTGAAGCAAACAATTGGTGATTGACTGCCATTTGAAGCAATACATTGCAGTAATATTGTATCCAAATTTGGTACATTTTCATGCACAGAATGTTAAAATTGTATAAGTTTCTTTTTTGATAAGTTTCTTTTTTGGCTCAGTGTATAATAATCAATTACTAACTCGATTTTGATATCTTGCCCAATTGTGTCTGGTTTCGGTAGAACACGTTACATATTTTGATATAAGAAGAAACCCCATATTTTTCTCATTATTTCTGTAAAATATTTGGCGCAAGATATGTTCCATTTAGATGTTATAGGCCAAAATGCAGTGAATTACTGCCAAAGGGGGGTTAACCACCCGTCCAGTTTGTGTGCTACTCAATGGGCAAATTTAGTTTCACTTTGTGCTTCTAAAATAAGAACCATTGGAGTTATACAACTCAAACTTAGGAATACGACTATTTCATGTAGAATAGAAAACATCAAGTTGAAGATCGGGCCTGAAATCGGAACACCTACCTACCTTTAATTGCCAAATGACAAGAGAGGGATTGGTTTAACAACAGTGGCTAGGCATATTTGAAAAACAGTGGGAGGCAATACAAATCAACATGCCAATATATGCAATTTATTTGAATGAATCATTTCTTCCATGAAGCATTTTAGAGATTTGTATAAATATTGAGTAAATCTGAGTTATCTTTCTGTTTGTAGAGGTTCACAAAATACAAAGATCCTACAATGGTGTTGGATCCTTCGTCCAACAATAAGTCAATTCTATGATATTAATGCTCATTACATACTAGCCAGTCACATATTATGGCGATTTGGTGTCGCTCGAGTGGACAATGAAACACAAATCGCTGACAGCAACTCGACAGAACGAATAACCAGTCGCGCACAAGTTGTATTGAAGTCAACTGCAGCGATTCAGGTCTAGCGACCTGGTGCGCCCTGTCCCATCTTTTGAAAAGTCACGCGAGGTCACAGCTGACTTGATTACATTCGATTGAACAACAAATAATGTCATTACCTTAGTATGTAATCAGCATAAATAAGGCAGACCTACATGTAGTATTATAACAACAAGCACACAACACACATCTGGATTTTCATGTAATAAATAGGACCTTTATTTGAGCAATTAAGTATACTCTACACACAATGATTATAGCAAAAATTTATAAAATAATGAAACAAACAATCCAGCTGACTGGTTAATGTACAAAATTTGACAGCATATGATAATTGGGAGGCATTCAGCTTTCTTACACTTCAAAATGGCAAGTTCTACTTCAAATGTAAGATCGCGTAATTCCTTTTTTTCCTGATGGGTTTTAAATAGTTCAGTTTAGTTCTTTTCAAAATAAACAAAATTTGATGGTGAAGATGCTTGTTTTGTTTTTAGCTTAAAAAGTGCTGTATAAGAGAAGGTAATACAAATGTTTTCTCTTGGCATTACTAATACGGACAACATAATGGGCCGTATTCTCGTACTAAACACAGTTTTAGCTTAAAACCGTGTCCAACTAATCATGTGTCTAAATTAAAGGCGAGTTTATCTTTTAAAACCAGATTTTAAACTCCACAAATCTCGTTCCCAGTGGCTTGTGTCACTGTAAACAGATATCGACCCAATTCCACAAATGCACGACTATTTTGTAATACTACACGATCTTCAAATCAGCTTGCACCGGGCAGTCGAGTAATCATTCAAGGCGTACAATTGGTGCACGAGTTTAGTTAAATGCGCGTTAAAATACCCCATACCCATGTTTAAATATAGATACTTTTCGGTGAGTTAGATGCGTGTTTAAATTAAACCAATTTTTTGAGAATTGTGTTTAGTTAAACGGTGTTTAAAGTCAAATTAAATGTGTGTTTATCTTAAAACCACGTTTAAATACGTACGAGAATAAGACCCATATGTCTAACTCATATTTTCTGATTGCAAAACCAACAGATCTATACCCTAACGTTCAACAAACTTACAGGTTATAGAACTGATCCGAATTTAAACTATATTTCCAGATATTTGGATTAATGAATGCAACATTAGTAAAACACTTTTCAGTAGGTATGTACAGAATAGGTGTATTATGCCAGTCGACCTGGATATGTGGGGGAAATAGTAAAAAACAGATGTTGAACTTATGATGTTCAGTGAGATAAGTGAATCTCTAAATATGTTTTTCAATTTTGTAAAGATGAGTGTGTTTTTGATCAATGATTGCACAATATCAATAATGGAAATAAATTTGATTTGATTTGATTTGATAACATTTGGCTAATAATAGCATTTTTCTGAAAGTTCAGTTTATAATACATCTTTGGTTACCATATTATATCATCCAGCTAACACCTATGATTATTCATTTCAAAAGATCGTGCTGAAAAGTTTGTGTTGATACTTGCAGCTCAATAAATCTAACACTTGCTATGTAAAATATTTAGGTAGGGTTCATAAATACTTCAGGGTGTAGGGCTGGAATCTTTGAGGGAGGGGGTTCAAAAAGTGTTGAAACTCCAAAAATAGGGTGGGTGGTCAATTACATTTCAAATCATTGTTTGTTAATTTCCACACACAAATCTTTGGGTGTTACCTATACACATATAGGCCCACATAATTGACTATTTTTATTGGACATGATTCCATTCCACCTGTATGGATGTTCGCCGAGACAGGTGCGTACCAGTCCACATAGGTAAGAGTACTTTTTTGATTTTTCCCTTCTCAATTTTTCTTCCCTTCCTTCGCAGTGTTGGAACAAGTCTAAACTCATGGACATGTGAGTCCAAGGCATCGCGGGGTCAACAAAGTTTTGATGTGCCAAAATTAAAATTTACCACCCCACCCACCAAAGTATTTTTGAACACTCCCTAATGGGGTGTCAACTCAAAAGGTAAAAATATATCTTACACCGGCTACATAATTGCATGTGACCTGCATAAGTATTAATTGCTGTGTTAAAACACGAACTAACAAAATGGTATAATAATAGATCTATTATAAATGAGTTAGCTATTGCCAATACACATCTGTGTGTATGTATATATTTATGTTTCAATCCAGATTTGTAATATTTCTAAAAAACAAAACTTATACAGTCAGCCAATGGAGCCTCAGTAACACAAGCACACAATTCCTGATCTGATAACACTGTTTTCAGTCGCCAAGCTATATTTTGCAATATACTACAGTATAATAATGCATATTCCAGCTATTATAACTATAAAGAGTCCTGGGCAATGATGTTCCACTGTTATGAAACAGAGTCAAACTAATTACTTGTGTAACCCAAATCACAAGGTTCATCAAAGCCAATTCTAGCCCTAGAATATCCCTAAAATGAGTTTTGAGTTTGATTGATGTTGTTAATCTATATTTAGAAGGTTAGTTAACCCATTTACTGATGTCCCACTACTTACATTTACGGACATTCAATATAATTTAAAGTCATTTTGAGGAGTATTTTTCTGTTATCTAATAACAAGAAAAGAATGACGTCTCACACAACCCTAGTGAGCAGTCACAAATAAAAAGTTGCTGGTTGAAATCACAATTCAGTCATATTTATTGGGCTCACTGTAAGATGCAAATGTTTAGAGATTGGATCAAAAATAATTCATTTTCTAATCTTGGATGAAAGATTACTTTAGATAAAATTGATACAAAATAAATGCCTCTGGATGAAATGTATACATCCCATGTAACACTGATATGGTGGGATTATGGTGAATTATTCGCTAGTATATGCAAATTAAGGACTAATATATTGCAGTTTCATCTATAAGTGCACTGTGGTAAAAGCATTATTTCCCACACAGCTATGGAAGTTCTAGATTAAACATCAAAGGTATACACTAAGGAAGCTTTCAAGTGGCTCCCGGTGCTGTCTTGAAGAGCCCCCAACCATGGAAGCATCGGATGAACTTCCAGGGTTCTTTGCCTTTCCTTATTGCAGCTAACTTGCGTGGGCGCTCTGGTTCTTTGTTCTTAAGGTGCTGCACATAAACCTGAAATACAGATACAATTAAGGATAATGAAAGTATGTTTTAGTACTTATTTTATGCCAAATAGTATTGCAGTATTTTGTATTTTGATATTTAACAATTCAACTTTAAAAATCTATACACTTTAATGAAAGTAACACAATAGGAGAGAGAGAGAGGTAAATGTAGATGATTTATTTTAAATGAACAATTTGAGCTACATTACCTGTGCACTTTTGAATGCTAGTTTCTTTTCAACATCACTGCTATGTGGACCCAGCCATAGGTAAACCTCATGTCCTGTATCCAGTATCATCACATCATCATCAGCAAGATCATCCTGTAGACAACATATAAATACAAACATTGGTTTTGAAGCCTTGTCATAAATGCTAAGTGGGCTAATGATTTTCTTTAGTGAATTGCATTCCTAGCAGGGTCTTACAGTCTTAGGGAAAACACTGGTGGTCAAAGTGTTTATCTCCTTTAGGTAAATAATTACAGTGATTTAAAAAATCAATATGTAAATGAACCTAACACACCAAGACTATCCTAAGACTAATAGTAACTCTAGCTACCTATATTGTTGATAGAATGCCTTTGGACATGAAGTCAGGAGGTAATCATTTGATACAGACTCAGGTATATGTTGTCATCAGTGTTCCGTCTAAGTATTTTCAGTTTTGACCAATTTGGGTATTCTGCGTCTCATTTGGCCCAGAAAGCAATAAAAAAAAATCATGATATTTTGTTTTACCATAAAACTACCATAATGTTTCATGCTAATATTAGGTCATTTATAAGGTCAATTGATGTAGATTTAGCAGGCACATTATATACAATGGAAGTAGTCTGGCCTTTAATGGTTCAAACAGTGATGATACTAGATTTAATAAAACCTTAAAGTTTCAGTATCATTTACTTTTTAAATCAAACCTACCTGACAGAAATCTGAACATTTCTCTGACACAGTGAAGAATCCTTTTTCATTGGAGCACCTGAACAGTCTGGCATAGTTCATGTAGTCTGCTGATTGTTCATAGGGTTTCTTACCACCAAGAGCAACCCACCAGAAATTCTCTGGTTCTTCACCCTCACATAGTAGCTGGAAGCTGTGATTGTCCTGCAATGGTAGGGATAATATAGATATATTGTTTAGACCATAATGGAAACCAGTGTAAAGAGAGTTCATACATATTGCCTGATCCTCTATGACCCATGTTAACAGCTTTTGAAATTTGTTTCAGCTCTGGGATAATATTTGAGGGAGGGTTAAATTGTTAAGTTTTAAATGCAAAAGAATGAATGCATGAAATGTTAAGAAACAATTGCCTATCTAGTTTGTTTCATTCTTTCCTTGTTTTGGGTCCTCGAAGGACAAGACTCAAATTTACACTATGTTCAACATCATGTTATAACATCTTTGTGCTTGAACAAACAGAAATAGCATGATCTTATAGGTATAATAAGTTGAAACTTCCATTCAAAGGGATACAGTGTTTATCAACCCTGAATAAGAAACAAGAATTACATAGAAATAATTGAAGTTGAATATATTGCCTAGCCATTATAGACGAATGATAGAGATATGTAAGCTTTCACAAAACTAGTCTAGCATAAAATTTCATTCATGGATTATGCGCTTTATTCCGTGTAATCCTTCAACGACATCTTTACCCTAGACTAACAACTCTGGCTCTCTTACATGAAGCCAACACCAAAACCTGTGGCTTTTGTTACAGCAATGTGACAAACTCTTGTGGTTCAAGGGATGTACTTACATCAAACATTTCATAAGCCGCATCTTCAGCTATCCTTGCCATATCTGCATCTGCCTTACTACCAATCCATGTGTAGACTATACCCTTGCTGTCTTGGTTACCAAATGGCACCTTCAAGATATAGCTGTAATAACACAAAATAACATAGGGGTCAATCAGATGACAGTGTGAATATTTCCTGGTATATTCGATGGATCCCCTAATTTAAACCCTAACACTTGTTACAATCCGTCACTAGGTTACCAACAAATAGTGCTTCCTGGTCAAATCTCTATGAAGTCAGGCTGCATTAAATCAATGACATTTTAAGTTATGGAATAACTTAACTAACCCATAGATCTCTATCCTAAGGCCAAAAAAACAAAAACAAGTTTGTTTCCAGTAGTTCACGCAGTGCACTGAGACGCTTGATTCTTGCACATTTATTTTTTTTATTGAAAAAACAGGAACAAATATTGTTAGGGTGCTATCTTGTGTCCAACATGTTTCAAGATAGCGATTAGCCACATACAGCAAACACGAAAGTAAAAATCTGCGGCGTTTAATCGAGCATAAGAGTAACAAAAATGCACAGATTTGGCTAAATAAACCATTTCAAATGAATCTCCGCTATGAATTTGGGTTTATTCTTCATGTAAGGTTTATTCTTCATGTAATTCTGCACAGAATTAGCCTAGCACGAAATCTGTGTTCAACTGTGTTAAAGGACTAAAGGATTAAATAGCTTTATTCAGTAATAGAGTCTTAACACCAGTCTAACTCATGAATGAATTACACCAAGGATACACCTGAATTTGATCAAAAAACCCCAAAACAAACCCTCGCATTTCGCATTTGACTTTTCAGCCTTGCTACAGGAAACAAACTTGTTTTTTTGTTGGCCTAATAAGACGTTTTTGCAATCAGGTTATTTCTGTTTACCAAAATTTTCTTTATCAAATCTCATACTTATAATGCAAAAAAGAATAACATGGCACCAAGATATTATTTTGAAAGTATACTTTATAAAACAAGTATTATTTGACTTTCAGATTGTGTAAGGGTTCAACTAAGTGAGCTAAGAAACCAGTATAACAGACCCTATCCCAAACCTTAGGAGATGTAACGGGCGTCCATTATTATGGCGACTAAAGTAACATTCCAGAATTTATCACTGTCATTTATATGTGATGTTCAGGAAAATGAGTGTGCTCACCAGAATTCTGAGTTGATCCACTGTACTGTTGGATGTACTTGTATACACCTTGTACAAAGTGCGCCACCATTAGCTCTGACGTGAAAGAAAGACGGGTTGAGATTCTCTTCCACTTCAGTATTACTGGATGGGATCTTACGGTGGCCTTTGTTGATCACAAACCTCTTTTTGAAGTGCGAGAGGAATTTCAGATTTTCTTGTTGCTATGGATTAAATAGAAAAGAAATGAAATAAACTGGATATTAGCATTTTGGTGTTACAGTGAAAGCAATGCAAATTTCTCACACATCCCACTAGCAAAACTAAAATGTTATCATTCTAAGCTTTTTTGTTTGTTTATAATAATCTTTTCATCTTTTCATGAATTACTCCAATAAAAACAGCCAGCAACCCAACCAATTCTTGACATATTCTGTTTTGATACAGAAATCATCAGCTTTAAAAGTGACATATCAAATTTATTTCAGACATTGAAGTGATGGCGTGATATTTTGTAGGTTACTGATAATATTCTCTCAATGTGTGTTTATTGATGCGTGGCATAAAATGTTTACCTTTTGAATAGAACTCCAGTTAATATGATCGACCTGAGATAATCAACCTAAGATTGCAAAAAATAAGGTGTTTGTGGTTGACACCTACACACTTCCAAAAACACCCACAAAATGCCATAGATTTTTATTTAGATATTTAACCCATAGAAAGAGCAGAATTCAAGTATGGACAGATTAAAAAGTTTTTCTGAGAACATTTGCAAATCCAGGCCTATATCCTAAGGAGAACAAACAACTATTGATGTATTAGAAACCTACCTGGCATAACCTGACTACCTCCAGTTTCTCTCCAAAATATGACTGAAATGTCTTCTGCAGACTAAATGTAAATGTCAGCCATCCCATACTGCTAGCCTCCCTACCCTGCCAGAAATACACAGTACACTGGAAATCATCTTCGCCTTCCCCCTCTCCATCTTCCTCTCCTTCTCCTCCTCCTCCTTCTCCTTCACCATTCTCTGCAACAGCGGTTCCTTCCCCTCCTTCTGGGAGTTCTTTGGGCACCCAATAGCGGCACAGGAAGACGTAGCAGTCACCACTGTGAAATTTACCTGTGAATATACCATTGAATTTCACATTTAAGACCTACATCTTTGGCCATAAATTGCCATAAACTGACAGACCTTTTTAATCTATCAAAAACACACAAAAGTAAACAAACAAACAAACAACAAAGCAAACAAAAATATAAAGAAAAACAAAAACAAAAACTGAAAAGAAATGCTTGGCCAATTGTGAATTTTGTGTTCTTGAAATTTGATTATAATACATCTATTCCCCTAACTTTGCCAAGTTATGACACACCCTCAACCCTCGCTCTTCTCTATCCTTTTGAGTCCTTTAAACCAAACAATTGTATTGTCTTGAAGCTATCATAACATACCATCCAGTATGCACTTGGGCAACATTTCAATTCAATGTATACAGTCATCAATCAATAGCAAATGAATTTGACACATTATCTTGTCCGGTCTTTTCATTGCCCAAGTCTACAAAACCAAGCTGAAATGAAGTAATAAAGGGGAAGCGATGAAAAATGTTTTCCTTTAAACAAATCTAAACATAACCATAAGATACTGGAAAACCTTCATGGTGCAACATGACTTTTCTCTGGCTTTTGCTGGAATGGGCCAAATAATCCTTACCTATTTCATTTTCTGGAAGCCTGACAAATTTTCTTCCTTCCAGTACAAATGCTTCCATACCATCCAAATCCTCATTCCATTCTTCCATTAGTTGATCCTGAACAGAAAAAACCCAATACATGTGTTTTTTATTCTTCCAAAATAAATAAATATCCTTGTTTTATACTTTTGTGAGTTGATTCTATACACATTTACAATGAAAAAAAGAAATGGGAAATAAGTTGGTCACACTTTTTGTGTCTTCACTGGCAACAACTCAACGCTACAAATGGCATGAAGAAGATTTTCATAACAATAGTTCAGTCAGTTCAAAAATTTGCCAACCTGCTTACAGCAGCGAATGGATTCAGAAGAGTGTGGGCGCGCAAAACACTCACATAGCGAAACTGGTGCACTGTAAATCCTATGCGTGGCGCTTGCTTATGCCAAAATAGCCGAGAGATAAAAACCCACTTATTTTTCAACAATTTGGAACTGAATAAGATATAGGGTACAAAAAGACTCCATCCAAGTTAAGATGTTGTGCTAATTCATGATTCAATTCTCGTAAAGGGACTTACATGAATTAAAGATGATTCTTGTTAACTTTGGAAGTTTACCCAGTAGCAATTCAACTGAATCCCACAAAATTCCTTTGTAAGATTCAGGACTAATTATCAAGGGATAGGTAGATATCATGCATTCATTACCTCATGAATATGTATGTCAGATGTGGCCCAATGAAATGTCTCACAATCGCAAATACTGTACGCGGACGCAGGTATTTGAAACACAACAGATGACCGCGGCGCGAACCTTATTTGTCACAAGCGTACATCAATCAAAGCGCAGCAAACGTCGCACACATCGCTGGCCCTGAACCTGTTTATTTTGTAACTACAATTTTTACTTTTACTGAGCAGATTTTGAATGGCGATAAAAATAAAATATAAATTTATGAAATCTTACAGTAACAGAAACAGCATAGACCTACATTTGCTGTACCTTGTATTGTATTTATCATGTTCATATGGTGGTGTTACAGTGCCAAAATGGCTACATGTTTTAGGCTACTGAAGATTTCCCATTTTGTCCGATTTTGTCCGAAAACATATTTTAAAAAGCTTATTCAAAAGAGCATTCCCCGGAGAATTCCTAGGCTAAATTCAAGTTCTTATGGTACGCTTCTTGGTGCTGATTCTACGCTGATTTTTTGTCCCTGCGTTTATTAAAATTTGCAGATATAAAATAAACTTAGGCCTATTCAGATATTCTGACGAAAGGCGGTCAGTTAGTTTAAGCTGTCAATTCAGAATTGTATTAGTAAACACTTATATAATCAATTCAATCAATCCATGACTAGGCCTTCCATCCATCATCCATAACTTTAAATCTGGAGTGCAGACGATTTTCCCGGCTGAGTCCTTACTATGACTAGGCCTACGGTACAATAAATAGCGACGTAACTAGCAGAAAAAAGTAGAAGAAAAAGTCCGAAAATAGACAAGATTACAAGAAGCAAGTCAATGACACGCCATGATTTGCCGCACGGATCCGGGATAAGTTTTGATGCCTGCAATGCATTGACAGTGACAAGAATTAACGGACGGACTACGTTTTATGCAATCCCTATCATTACCGAATCAGGTCGAGACCAGTTTACGATCAGAGTTTACGATTCGGAAAGTTAGATTTAATTTAAGCCTAAACCTATCATCATGTTTTAGAAATCGAATGCCTTTTATTTACTGCTTTTAATTTAGTTTAGAAATATGTTTCGCTAGGCCTAGCCTAGCCTGGTCAAGCATTTTAACTTACCTGGTGAAGAAAAGGCTTTGTCAACCAAAACTGACCGTCGGAGAATATAATATTCCAATTTATATTCTCTTATATTTCATCCCTGGTTTTTGTTACCGACAGGTTACAGAAAGTAGTTTGACATCTGGCTTCTCTCAACTTCCGAGTTCATGAATGCATGTGATGTGTGCCATTTTGAATGAGCTTATTATTAATATTATTAAAGTTTTATATTACAACCATACTTTGATACTAGCTAAAGCATTTAGCTTGAAAAAGCCTAGGCCGTGGTCGAAGTAGTTACACTTACAGCATCTTTTTTATCTAGGTTTTGATGAAGAATAAATACGATTACAGAAGCTTTAATTTAAACATGCTAAAAATTCATCCACAACAACAGTGTGGTCATTTTTCGTCCTTGACCTTGCTGAATAACCGTAGAGGCAAGCAACACTTACTTGGGCCCCTGAATCTGTTTACGTCGGCTTCTCCCTTGACAACAGTCGTTGATTGGCTTATTTCGTTAGTGACACATCTCATTCATATTCATATAACCTTATTTGGGGGTTGGGATGGGGATTCCCCGGGAATCGAATGGTTTGAATCATTATCGCCACAGGGAAGAGCATCTATTGTTTACAAATGTTAAATATAATCCCTCTCAGAATCTCCTTAAAATGAGTTCTAAAAGGAGAATTTGTATCCAATTATATAAAAATATTTGATAATGAATGAGGTTAAATACTTTGTACGCCCCGAGGGAAATTCAGCGGGCCTGAAACCATTTGTTTTGATTTTCAACAATGACCTCAACACAGCCAGTACGCAGTATTTAACCTCTAAAGAGAACAGTATATTAAATGATTCATTGGACCCATGGAAACTAGTCTCAACTTACAGATTCTGTAAGAGCCATGGGTGTTTGTCTGGGCATAAACAGTGAAGGAGTATATTATATGTATAGTATTAGTATATTAAATGATTCATTGGACCCATGGAAACTAGTCTCAACTTACACATTCTGTAAGAGCCATGGGTGTTTGTCTGGGCATAAACAGTGAAGGAGTATATTATATGTATAGTATAAGTAAATTAAATGATTCATTATTATTTACCGGTGCTTATAGAGCGCATTTCCAAAAGATCAATGCGCTGTACAAATAACATACATCAAAAAATATTGGGCCCATGATACATGTAGTTAAGGCCTGTCCATACCCCTTCGCACACTGATAGTCTCAACTTACAGATTCTGTAAGAGCCATGGGTGGTTGTCTGGGCACTAACAGTGAAGGAGTATATTATATGTATAGTATAAGTAAATTAAATGATTCATTGGGCCCATGATACATGTAGTTAAGGCCTGTCCATACCCCCTTTGCACACTGATACGTCGTCTTCAGCCTTTGTGCAACAATGGAAGTCATGAGTGAGCCATTAGTCTCAACTTACACATTCTGTAAGAGCCATGGGTGGTTGTCTGGGCATAAACAGTGAAGACAAATCCGTTTTCATCTCATCTTTGGAGTCAGTTCCATCCTACAAAATTACAATAAAATATAACATCAAGTTATTCATCACATGTGACATCTGTGTTATTAACTATTATCAAACGATGGTAAATGTAAAACTTGTGCCATTATCTGCCAAAATAATGGCTTTGCAGAGCGAAATCCAAAAACTGCCTAAAAGGCTCCCAATTTACGCTGTCCTAAAGGTTCCATAGTTAGACTACAAAGGCATCAATCCTAGACATTTCTGGATTGGGTTCTATTGAAATAGCCAAAAATTAACATCATTCACTTAAAATCATGATGCAATAGGAATGTCAAATTCTTCAACTAAACATAAACATTAAGTTATATCATGAATAATTTGTCATACTTGGTATGAATAAAGAATAAACAGGTTCAAATTACCCAAATATGGAGATATACCCCTTCCCCCAAAGTATTTGTACCTATGGGATATTTGATCAAACTTTCCATGTTAATCTACCAGTGAAATCTTACCCGTTGTATGGTAGGTTTCTTAACAATAGCAACTGAACTGCGTGTGTAGTCCACAGCTATGATATCATCCCATCCGGCAAACTTGGATTTAAACACCTGACTCTCTGACCTGTGTGGAAGTAAAAATGAAGCAAAAATGTTGTGTGATTATATTGTACTGATTTGTATCGTTACCCAGGGATGTTTCAAATCATAATGCCGTAAGAGTTGGGATATAGCCAGCTCTGCATACAATATATTTGTATTGAATCTGCTAACTATAGTGGATTACCAACTTGGTATCTTTCTATATCTATCTAGATTTTTCAGGAGAAATTAGATGGAAATATTATTCAATTCTTAATTTAGAGGGGTTTTATTGGTTGGATTGTGATAAATACAAATGACGTTTCTTTTGTACGTAATGACATAAATCAATAATTGAAAAAAGACAAATACAAAAAACAATCAATGAAATATAAGGTAACATGAATGAATTCATTTAAAGGTTCAAATTAGAGATGGTTAGTGAAGGATACCATTTGGAACATTAAAGGTAGAAATAATGCATTATTCTGTATCACATCTTTTTTAGTAAATTATATGATACTATCTAACTTCTAATTACAAGCTACATGAATTCACATCACACAGCATAGTGAAACATGCACAATATGAATAAATACCAAATATATTAAGGTAACGGAGTAATTCTGTTATACCCTTCACAGAGGTATTCATAGTGCATGATTTTTAAGAACGACACATACTACCAATGGAGGTGGTGTGCAGGGTATAACATAATTATGCCAAGGTAACATAAACTGCCTTATATTTCAATGTTTATATTAGTTGGAATGCATCACATGGAATTGAAACTCCTGTAAACTAAAAACATATGCCATACATTGTATAAATTTAAGCTTCATATAGGTATGTAAATATTATAGAAAAGCAGGCACAAAAATTCAAAGAGTTAAATGGTTAATTAATTAGTAAACATGATGATGACATCTCATGCTTATTATAAAAAAGTGCCTCTCAGAAAAACACACACATTTAATTCTGCATCTGATGTTGATTTTCCCACCTATAATGTAAACACATGTTTGTTAAGCCATGACATACAACCAGCATAGAGTTCCTGTGACACAGTCTCGTCACTTTTCTGTCAAAACCTAGTATGTTTGTCTGGCCCTTCAGCATGTATAAAGTAAACCTGTCAAATGAATATGCATTGGAAGTGTTGCTTTATACATGTACAGGGGCAAGAGCAATTACAAGGCATGTGTTTTGGCCCTTGAACATGTTTAGAGCAGATCGCTCAAAGGTTTATAAATAAAAAGTGTTACCTAATACATGCTGAAGGGCTAGATACAAGGTATTGACGATATCAAATATCCATGCCACAACACCACTGGGATTTGGGAATGATTAATACACTCTCCAAGCATGGTGCAGATCTCAATGTTAAAAAAAATGCAGATTTCTGAAACTGCCATGCTGTAACAGTTCCGGGAGAAAACCATGCGCGCCTAGTAAAGGACGCCCTCAATCTTACCGCCGCATGTGCTCTATAATAGATTTGAGGACTACCTCAGCTGTGCGGGTGTAGTCCACCGCTAATATGTCATCCCAATCTTCAAATTGCAGCTTGAAATAGTGAGGCTCATATCTGTTGCAAAGTTGTTATTTATAATAAGCTTAATTTTATATAGTTCAATTGATGTCTAAATATCAATAATTATCATCTTTAATTACTTGATACAATATTATGGATTTAAACAAAACATATGGATTTAAACAGAACATATGGATTTAAACAATCTTGCAGACCCTTACCAATCTGCATACAGAGCACTACACAGTACTGAATCAGCACTTCTAAAAGTGAAAAATGACATCATGTTTTCACTAGATGCTAATAGAGCTGTTCTTCTTGTGTTATTAGACTTATCAGCTGCATTTGACACGATTGACCACGACATTTTAATTTCACGTCTTTCTGAACGGATTTGTGTCAAAGGAACTGCATTAAATTGGTTTCGTTCCTATCTAAATGATTGGTCTACCCAAGTGGATATAGCTGGTGAACTTTCAGATCCAATCATCTCGCAGTTTGGTTTGCCACAAGGCTCTGTAGTCGGACCTGTTGGATATTCTGTTTATACCCTTCCAGTTGGTGACATTGCAAATCATCATAATGTGTCTCATCATAAGTATGCCGATGATACGCAGTTATACATATCATTTGATCCCAAAGTGCCGGGTGACCTTAACAGTGCAATAACTCGACTCCAAAAGTGTATATTTGATATTAAGAACTGGATGACTGCAAACAAATTAAAGATAAATGATAGCAAAACAGAGTTCTTTATTGCCGCATCTACATACAATCGCAAACACCATCTGCCATCTGATATAACTCTTTCTATTGGAAATGAAAACATTCAACATGTGAAGACCGTAAGGAATTTAGGCGCCTTCTTTGATTCACAAATGACCATGTCATCACATATCACAAATGTCAGCAAAACGGTTACTTTCCATTTACGAAATATCGGCAGAATCAGGAAATATATTGATCAACCTACATGTCAACATGCTGTACGTTCATTGATACTCTCACGTCTCGATTATTGTAATGGCCTTCTCTCTTCGCTACCATCTACTTACATCATTCGCCTGCAACGTTTGCAAAACTGGGCTGCACGTCTTGTATTTGAAGTCGACCGAAAACATTCGCCTGGACCACTTTTAAAATCACTGCATTGGCTTCCAATACGCCAAAGGATCATCTTTAAATTACTTCTGTGTGTTTATAAATGTCTTCATAACCAAGGACCAATCTACTTGTCAAATTGTTTATCATTATATGTTCCAAAGAGACCACTCCGATCTTCTAATGACTATCTACGTCTTCAATACCCTATCACTAGAGTTCTAGCTGGTGATAGAACTTTCACAGTTTGTGCGTCAAAAGAGTGGAATAAGCTACCTATCTGTATTAGACAATCATCATCTACAAGTGTGTTCAAAAAAGCTCTTAAAACTCATTTGTTCCCTTAAACAGTTTTTCTGTTTATATTTTGTTTCTAATCTATTTTGTAATTGCTATAATATATTGTACGTACTATGCTCATGTTACACTCACATTTTGTAGTTTAAGTTGTAATTTTAAGGTTTTATCTTGTAAGCGCTCTGAGCCTTTTGGAAATGGCGCAATTAATGCTTTCTGTATTGTATTGTATTGTATTAAACTACAAGGCTTGTTTGATATGATGTGAACAAAACAAAAATACACACAGCAGGTATGAGGTATCCATGGTAACTATGTTGGCACCATCTCCTCCTTGTTGAAGCACAAAATCGGCAAAAATTGTTTTACATAATTAAATTAAGAGAGATACAAACTGCAACTAGCATTTATTCCCAATAAAATGACAGTTTCTAAAATGCACTGGCTTCATCAATAAGGTCAGTGCAAAGAAAATAAAAAGATCACAGATATCAACAAAGAATTAAGTGGATTATAAGATCCTATAGATGAGACGATGTCTGATATCAATGACAGGGAGAGACTATTGATCAGTTCCCACAAGTAAATATGTGCATCATGTTTTGTTGAGGACCTGTGCCAAACAAGATTATATGACAAAGAGGTGATTTAACATTGCAATGACCCATGTGTCGTCTCAAATATGATTAAAGACCAGTTTATATTCATATTTGTAAACACAACCTGTAAAATGCCTGTAAAATTTCTGTGTTCCAAATTTATTCAAACTGTTTATTTAGCTATTGGTTGTTTTACCTTAGCTTATAACTCATCATCTTTGATGGGCAGTCGGTCAATAAGGGATAACACTGTATCACCAATACATGGTCTATCTCGCTGTCAATAAGGGATAACATTTTATCACCAATACACCGTCTATCTCAAATCAAGATGATATACAAACATGGCATTTCCAATGAAATTAATCCTTACCCTTCCAGCACCCTGACTACTGTAGAATCATCACTACCATGGAGCATATTGCACAATTCCTGGGACAACTTAAGAGCTGCTGCTCTCACCAGCCTCGTAGATTTACGACCAATCCTGAAATTAAAAGATAGTCATGTTCAATTTGACAGAAGCAACTTACGTGATGTAATCAAGCAAATGAGTCAGAACTCGCCGATATTGAATTTGAGATATAACCAAACAAAGGGTAGAAATTCTTTTGTTTTCTTTTGTTTTGAAAACCCTAATATCTTTAGAATCGAGTGTTCATCTAAAATTGTGTTTTTTACATATTTTAGCATTGCAAATACCCAATACAATTATGTAGAAAACTAAAATTGTAATATTTTTTCGACTTCAGGCTCATTTTGCTTGATCGCATCACGTATACCCACACTTAATGAATTTCTCTTTCTAGACATGTTAGCTCATCAGATTTCTTGGGACACCTTGTGATTCAGAGCGATCCAAATAACACATGACTTGCAGGGTTAAATCTGAACATCTCATTACTGTGTAGGTTTTTTGTTTATAATATGACCAAATATATGATCTTCAAATTTCAGATTAAATTTTCAGCTTTAAAATCATCTATTATTCAAAATTGTAATTTGCGCCTGGCTTAATCTATTTTTTATGCTGCTTTTTTTGTCTGAATGAAATTGTATTAACAAATGATAGTCAAAAAGGAGTAAGTCTGTACCTGTTATCTGCAAAATTGTTAACATTGGCACATGGTGCAAAATCAATTGATATGGGTGCAATTGATCTCTAATTAAAAGACAAATTGAAGTTTCACAAAAGTTGAATTCTATTATTGACCTATACATCTATTATCATCATCTTCTACCCATAACTTACCATACATATACATCTGCACTGCAATCCAATATATACACACTTTTAGTCGTCAGCACCGACTGCACTAGCTTGCACCTGGGCAGCTCAACTACAATGGGAAAGGAAACATTTAATATAAATCTTAATATCCTAAACAAAGGGATAAGTATGGTTTACATACAACTTACAATGCTTCAACACAACTAGAAGAAACATAGAAAATACAACAGGATTCAAATGAAAGTAACTTTGATGTCACATGATGACAAATTACCCCTGTTCTAGGTGCTTGTAGGGTGCTAACTTAGTGAGATGTAAACATTCATTTTTTTATTAATAACTTCTTGTTGCATCTGGGATTTCACTTAAGGGTCGATCGTATCACATGACAGATCTGGTGATGCAATCGGAACCTTGTCCAATCACAGATCGCCAAGCAAGTAACGGGTTTCCCAGGAAGAGTACAAAATTAGAGACAGGCGTGCAAACTCTCTCTCTTGTGCCTTGGTTGTTGAGCTGTTCACATCTCTTTATGTAGCGTCCATCGTTTCTTCATTTTCTTCATCATCAATATTTGTTATACATATCGGCTGGCATCATCATGAGTTTAGTTTTTAAATAATCATTATGAACTGTAGTTTGGAGAGTTGTAAGCTTCACTTTTATCAGCGTTCTCGTTTCTTAAATAAATAACATCTTGAACCAGTGGCTTAACAACAACAGGTGTGTCAACCCACATGGAAATAGTGCAATCGTTCCCCCAAATACATGCTTAGTTAAAACTGAAGATATATATCCTTTCACTACAAACCTTGCGGGAGTTCCAGGTAGCCCATGCCTAATCCAACTTGGTACAGCTTAGGCTTGACAGGTACAAAATTGTCTATGTGAGCCTGTATAATGAGAACACCAAATAAAAGCACCATATCAACAACAAACAATTTAAATTGGTTCGCTATACTATGCTATCAAAATGTAGCACCCACCCCAATACAGTGGTAATAGGTTCTTACTTCTTATTGACAGTCACTGCAAAAGAAAATCCTATAGGCTTGCAATGGATAACGGTACATATCCTCTCGTCCACAGTGAGAGTCACATGCACAGATGTACTTCCATTCGGATTACCAATCAGAGCTGTGAGGTCTAAATTACATGATGAATACCACAAATGTCTGTTTCATCATTTTTGGGAAGAGGTTGACCATATGTGCACTTTTATGCTATATGTGACATGCACACATTGTTACTTATATTTGAGAATTGTTAGGTATGGCAGTAGTGCCAGTGGATGTGGTCTATTTGATACATGTTCTGTTATGAACGTGATCACAGAGCGTGAATCCTTCTTATAGTTTTACCTATGTGTAGACCAGGTAATAGTAAATAATAAATATATTTCTACATGATTGGACACAAATAAAGAATACAGATTTAACGACCTGGTACCAAGTGAGTCTTAACTAGACTCTCACCCAGGGTCATGATACAAACTAGCTATGGTATACCCTCCATCATGTTTTAAGTTTTGTAATCGGTGAATGATGCATTGACGTCACTAACTCTTGGGATGTGAAATTTACTACATATGATTACCCCAATCACATATTTAGGTTATATTCAGATCTTTGCATGTCACCACTCCAAAGGTCCAATCAGATTGACTTATTGCACACCAGATGTCAAAGGTCCAATCAGATTGACTTATTGCACACCAGATGTCAAAGGTCCAATCAGATTGACTTATTGCACACCAGATGTCAAAGGTCCAATCAGATTGACTTATTGCACACCAGATGTCAAAGGTCCAATCAGATTGACTTATTGTACACCAGATGTCAAAGGTCCAATCAGATTGACTTATTGCACACCAGATGTTAAAGGTCCAATCAGATTGACTTATTGCACACCAGATGTCAAAGGTCCAATCAGATTGACTTATTGCACACCAGATGTCAAAGGTCCAATCAGATTGACTTATTGTACACCAGATGTCAAAGGTCCAATCAGATTGACTTATTGCACACCAGATGTTAAAGGTCAAATCAGATTGACTTATTGCATACCAGATGTCAAAGGTCCAATCAGATTGACTTATTGCACACCAGATGTCAAAGGTCCAATCAGATTGACTTATTGCACACCAGATGTCAAAGGTCCAATCAGATTGACTTATTGTACACCAGATGTCAAAGGTCCAATCAGATTGACTTATTGCACACCAGATGTCAAAGGTCCAATCAGATTGACTTATTGTACACCAGATGTCAAAGGTCCAATCAGATTGACTTATTGTACACCAGATGTCAAAGGTCCAATCAGATTGACTTATTGTACACCAGATGTCAAAGGTCCAATCAGATTGACTTATTGCACACCAGATGTCAAAGGTCCAATCAGATTGACTTATTGCACACCAGATGTTAAAGGTCCAATCAGATTGACTTATTGCACACCAGATGTCAAAGGTCCAATCAGATTGACTTATTGCACACCAGATGTCAAAGGTCCAATCAGATTGACTTATTGTACACCAGATGTCAAAGGTCCAATCAGATTGACTCATTGTACACCAGATGTCAAAGGTACAATCAGATTGACTTATTGCACACCAGATGTCAAAGGTCCAATCAGATTGACTTATTGCACACCAGATGTCAAAGGTCCAATCAGATTGACTTATTGTACACCAGATCAGGGGTCTGCCTCTCAGCTTGCCGATCGGGTCCACTTTTAAATCGAACTTAGTCAGCATAGAATTGGTGGCGCTATACCGATCAGGCGTGATTGCAGACGTGTGATTGTAGCAGACGACGCAACGCTGGCCACGCGTCTCTCAGACGACCCAATTTGGCAACGGGAGTGCACCATTGTGAATTATTTTTAACAGTCATCGCCCGGTTAACGATAAAAATCCTTCTAATTATGATGTATTTGTCAAAATGATCGATTTAAAATTCGCGATTACGTGTAATATTCACTACGAATTCAAAATTTAAGTTTCGCGTGGCCACCGTCGTCTGTTTAAATCTACAGCGCCCCCAAACCTATGCTGACTAACATGCCGTTTAATGCAGTTAAACCTGGTTAAACATTGTTAAACGCGTTAAACGCCGGTCACCGACGCATTCCAGACGATTATCATAATTTATTCAAAAGGACCGTTTTCGCTACGTACGTTAGTATACGACTTTCCTATCCCAAAGTTAATAGTATCCCTGACCAGATGTCAAAGGTCCAATCAGATTGACTTATTGCACACCAGATGTCAAAGATCCAATCAGATTGACTTATTGCAAACCAGATGTCAAAGGTCCAATCAGATTGACTTATTGCACACCAGATGTCAAAGGTCCAATCAGATTGACTAATTGCACACCAGATGTCAAAGGTCAAATCAGATTGACTTATTGTACACCAGATGTCAAAGGTCCAATCAGATTGACTAATTGCACACCAGATGTCAAAGGTCCAATCAGATTGACTTATTGTACACCAGATGTCAAAGGCCCAATCAGATTGACTTATTGCACACCAGATGTTAAAGGTCAAATCAGATTGACTTATTGCATACCAGATGTCAAAGGTCCAATCAGATTGACTTATTGCACACCAGATGTCAAAGGTCCAATCAGATTGACTTATTGCACACCAGATGTCAAATCAGATGGATTCATAACACTTACTGTTGGTTCAAATTCTATGTCAAATCCTCCCAATGTTTCCCAGAATGGCGTATTCTCATCACCCTGTGCCAACATCACTATATTAGCTTGGTTCTTACGCTCCATTTTATTAATCTTCTCCACAAGCAATCTGATCAAACAAAATGACAAATGTAGATTAAGAAGAAGAATTTATTTGATGAATGTGGCAGACAACATAGGAATATTTCCAAATACTGGTGCATAGATTTAATAGTGTACATGATAGAACACTTACATCAAACCAAAATACACGATGATATATTTCATACAGCTTTATAAACTGAGTATCACAGGTAACTTTACATGCTTAGAATGATCATGATCCTCAACAAAACCTTATGTCATAATTATCCATTTTCAGGATGGTGGTGGTCTGTTGGCCATTTAGTACAGTATCGCTTGGACTAATGCTACATATGAATATGTTTCTATTATGATAAATTTTGATAATCATTTCCATTACAAAGTGTTCAAAATAACAAGATAATGATTGGATTAGATGTGTTATGTGACAAACCCTGACATTTTGTTTTACATCATATTGTTTTTCTCAATTTTGTTTACATCAAATTGTTTTTCTCAATTTTGTTTACATCAAATTGTTTTTCTCAATTTTGTTTACATCAAATTGTTTTTCTCAATTTTGTTTACATCAAATTGTTTTTCTCAATTTTGTTTACATCAAATTGTTTTTCTCAATTTTGTTTACATCAAATTGTTTTTCTCAATTTTGTTTACATCAAATTGTTTTTCTCAATTTTGTTTACATCAAATTGTTTTTCTCAATTTGTTTACATCAAATTGTTTTTCTCAATTTTGTTTACATCAAATTGTTTTTCTCAATTTTGTTTACATCAAATTGTTTTTCTCAATGTCAGCAGCTATTTGATTTAAATCATATCAAATGTTGTGAGAAGAATATCCCAACAAGATGAAATAAAGATCCATACCTTGTTTTTGACTTTGTGAGTCCATTGCACTTTCTCCCATGCCATATGAATATGTTTAATCCCATGTCTACCAGAAACACATAGCGAGGATCGAGAGATGCTAACTCCATTGGGACCTGAATTAAAGAACAAATTACATTGAATATAATCATAATGTGATTTCTGTGTCTAATTCATCAGATTAAAGCATTACAAATAAACAATGAATACATTTCTCAACGTTCCAAGCTAAAAGCTGAAATGGTAGAAGCATTACAAATAAACAATGAATACATTTCTCAACGTTCCAAGCTAAAAGCTGAAATGGTAGAAGCATTACAAATAAACAAATGAATACATTTCTCAACGTTCCAAGCTAAAAGCTGAAATGGTATGATTGATTGGAGTAGGTGTCTGGACATGTGCATAAGCCTATCACTTAGAACCAGAGATTAAATGGTGATAGGGTAAAGCAATAACAGACAACATACCCACACCACAACAAACTAAACTGCTCACAAAAAGTATCGAAACACTTAGAAATGATCCAATATATAACAGCTCGAAAGGGTATGCATTAATCGAAGCATATAACCAAGTGCATAATTTTGTTCTGCGTATTTTGACACCTCGATCGATGAGATACGATGTTGCGGAGCGGAGTTATTGTCATTTCAATGGTCGTGGGTCCAGTTTCAAAAGTGACAAACATCCTATAGAAAGAGGTTTGCATTACTGTTTAGAATGATCAGATTCGTGCTTTTCAATAGGGATGAGTGTCACTTTTGAAACTGGACCCACGATCATTGAAATGACACTAACTCCGCTCCGCAACATCGTATCTCAACGATCGAGGTGTCAAAATACGCAGAACAAAATGATGCACCTGGTAATTTGCTTCGATTAATGCATTCCTTTTCGAGCCGTTATATATTGGATCATTTCCAAGTGTTTCGATACTTTTTGTGAGCAGTTTACATGCTATTTAAATATGGACTAAAGTTCCACAAAATATACGCGGTAAAACTGGCATCTGCATCAGAAACTGAAGTCTCCCCCTTCAAATTGGAAAAATAATGTCCCTACCCAACAGAAAATGCCATTTTCTAACACATATATCCCCATTCAGCAGACGATGCTCCTCTCGTGAGCAGATACCCATAGACCACAAACTGTTTCATAAACAAAACCCCAACAAACAACCCTTTCTCAGCTTACAGGCTCCAGATGAACTGTTGAAGATGTTGTTGTGACTCTGTACATGCGTTGATGGTAAATAGTCTCTTCTACAGAGTAGAAACCACTCGCTGTTCCACCCTCTATGTATGAAATTTCGAATAGATCCAAGAACTCATCACTCTCATCATTCTGCTCTTCACGGATGGTCCGTGACTTTGCTCCAAGCATGTTGCGGAGGTTGACAGCATGGATGGCTGCACAAGCTTTTTTGTCCACCTGTTAATTAAATATGAAAAGTATGAAAATGAATATTGATACCTGATTAAAATGATCTTAAAATGTGTTACAATATCATGATACTTGCAAAGTATTGGCAGTAGTCAGTTGAAAATTGACAATTTGTCAACAAAATGTACCATAGAAATGCCCACACAACAGGCACCCCATTTTGAATTTTGATTGATTGATTGATTGATTGATTGATTGATTGATTGATTGATTGACTGATACTTACAGAGCTACGTTCACCGATCCAATAGAAGATTTGCCAACACACATTACCAACCTCATCATAATATGTCTTCAAGATTATGTAACAATCAGCTTCATAAAATTTACCATGGAGAGCTGTCGAAAAACAACAAAGAGCATCCATGAATTTGATGAAAAATAGGAGTACATGCCATTTAATATCACAGAAAGTATAGAATGTGTTTTCTTTCCTTGTCAAACATTTAGATCCATGATATTGCAAATCAGAGCAATTAATAAAATGTGGCACTATTATAATCAACAATTTCTATAACACATGTCATAGTCTTAGAATGACACAACCTTTCATCTCATTTCCTCAGAAATTAAACATGTAACCTTCTATAATTAACACTTTCCACGCGGCTATTAATGTTACCATTACAAACATAGACGGTATCTTTTTACCGTCTAATTAAACAAAACAGATTTTTCAGAACCCTTTCCCAACTTTTAAAGTCTTATCTCATGAATTACTGAACCAATGCTAGGCATGTTTGTACTTAGTTTAATGTATTTCTCATGGTGATTCCAAATATGGTAATAAAATTCAATAATTTTGACATTTTTAAAACATTTTGTGAAATTTTGGAATGTCGTCTGCAGATGCCTGCCGCATGGAAAGTGTTAAGACTTACTTTTAGTGGTCTGATCGATGAACGATATAATTTATATTTTAGTATGGGTAGGCCGACATTCTACTTGGAACTGTATGTTTATGGGGACTATCACAACATTAGACATGGTGATACATACAGAATACTGCAAAAGAAAAATCTGCCTTATTGAATTTGCACACCTCTTGTGTATTCCTAACCTAAAATACTGAGGTGCATAATGCAAGAAAAACAAAGATGTACCTTATATGTTGCAATGCATTAAATAACATATAAACTAACACTATAGTAGGCATTATAGGTATCAGGCATGTTTGTTTGTTATGGCGCATCACTGTCTTGTTGTAGGTTGTTTCGTTTTTTGTTCTTCCTATATATCATTCTTCTAATTCAAATGAATTAGTAAAGCAAACTTGTTTTTCTGATATATTCGCACCTTCTTCAATCATCAATGGTACAAAGTTTTCAATTTGCCAAACATCCAGTCCTTCATCTTGTCCTAAATCATCTGGGAAGAAATCACTGTAGTCCAGCTGAGGTGTTTTCAGCTCTTCTAACCAACTCTTGGGTCTAAATAAAACAAAACAACAAATCATATTTGAATAAGTATTAGAAATGTGATTCTATTCATGCACTACCTTTGTGCATATTGCGAAATTTGAACATCTTTACATTAGGCATGCGAGCGGGACACGGTTCGACCGTGTCACGCACGTATGACCCGTGGCCCGTAAGCAAAACACTGTATACGAAAACACGAACTAGATTTTACAATTTGAACTAACACATTTTCGTAATAAAACACAAGGAAATACAAGGAAACTAATGGATTATTAGCCATTTATTTAGACTATGTGCATGAAAGTTCAAATAAAAAACAATGATTCCGTCCCTTATTACTGCTAATTAATATAATAATATGGAGTTTACCAGGCACTTCGATCGCTCGCGAGTGATACTAAAGCACCATTGTTACAGCTAGTCTTATTCCCAATCATTTTTATTGCTCCTTTTCGTAACACTCAGCGGCATGAGAACAAGACTAGCATTAATTTAAAAGTGACGTCATGATTATAATTGATAAATTCTCCGAATGGCGCAGAAAGCCGCCATTTTGTACACATTTTAAACCGACAGAAAAAATTCTGCGCAACTACGTGTAAAGCAATGGGATTTTTAACTCTGGACGAAAGTGAATATGAACCGCCGATATTTAAGGATTTACCATACTTTGTTTTAGTTATTTGAAGATGACACTCAATCTTTAGATTTGGCTTTGATGGTACGTGATCAGAGATCAAGTAGGGAATCTTTTTGCGTAGCTCTTTTTGCTACATATTTGTGCATTAGTGTTCAAAAGTGTGTCGAATTTCGTGATGCTACATTGGTTAAATCGAACGCTGAGTGGTGGTATGCACTATGCCGGTTATTACGGGGCTTGGGCTCTACTGTGGGTTGGGTTTGGGAATTCACGGAGAGTGAGACTTACGGGATACGGGTACCCGTGACACGCACGTATAGAATGACCCGTGTCACGTAAGAGAAAAAACACGGGATAACTCATACCTACTTTACATTGTTTAATCACTCCTTCATTGGAATGTTTTGTTGTTTTGATTTGCCATTTTATTTTGACATAAGTAAATTGCCAAAATAGTTTAACTTGTATGGTAAGCATAACCGTTCTTTGAAAAACAGAACAATAGCCATTTTTCATGACTACACTGGGTCTACCTGTGTTTGTATCATTCTGATTTGTTAGTTAAAATAGTATTAATTTGGATAGTAATATGTAGTAAAGACCGCCAGAAAACTGAACCTCTAACCTTGATAACAAATATAGATGCATATTTTAGTCTTATATGACAATATACTATTTAATCTCTGATATGGAGAAATGATCACCAACAGTGACATAACAAGTTAGAAGGGGAAGAGGAACTTCACAATCGTACAATGTAACCTTTCTTCAACAAACAAACTTGCCCTGCTCTTTCTTTCATACAAGATTAAATAGTAGCTGATGATAAAATTAATCATCAATGTTCCATGACACGCAGGTAAAAAAATTCAGTATTATTCCGGATTCAAAATTGCAAGCTTATGTTATATTATGATGATAGTATATTTATCTATCTGACACAGATTTACGTCCTTACTTAAGTTCCTCAACCTCCTCATCGTCTCCAGGTGTACGTCCTTCTCCTTTGTCTTTCACAAGATCACTTATACCCTGCAAAAGAATAGTGATAACCACACATCCATCACAGTAAAGACATTAAACGCTTAAAAAGGAACAATAAGGAATATTAACCAAATACACAGTTCATCAAAAAAAACCTATCAAACATTACGGAAGTACTCACTGAAATCAAATGTTACAAAACTGAAATTTATTGATCACAACATTCTTCATTTAAAGCACAGGTCTACCACAAAAAGCAAAAACTATGAATATAGAAAGAGAAACTATAACAAGAGTCACAGAATGGTGTTGCAAAGTTCAATATCATAAAACATCGAATGGCAGAGTGCCTTATCATGAAAACTGAAAGATATTGTTAACACTCATGACACTCAGGCATAACAACCAACATTTGATCAAATACGTTTCCTTGAATGTTCTGTCTATTCCCGATTAATTTTACTTGATTAAATTGAGATGTAAATTTGTTTGCCTGGCTTTTTCTAAAGCATCCATCGTGATTAAAGCTGCAATTTAGATCTTTTGTAGGCCTTACAGCATTCAGGGACAATCCCTGGGTCAAATTTATATGATTAAAAGGACCAAAAGGCTTCCCATAAATAGTATTGCACTTTTCAAAAACAAACAAAAATGAACCATGAAATGCACCTGTAAAATACACCAGGATGAGGGTTTTTCCTGAATGATCACCAGCTGACGTTGACATTATTCCATGTAGGTAAAATTTAGAATGAAAGACAGAACATGGACATGATCTTGTATACAAACTCAAGAAATGTAACTGGACACCAGCATCCTAAATTTCAAAAGTTTCATTCGATATGAAATTGTGTCAAAACTAAAATTTAGCCGAAAGCTGATTTCACTACTACAGGCAAGACCAGCATGTTTATTAGGCCTTATAGTACAATTATGACCAGAATTAGTATCTTGTTCAAAAGGAAAAGTGAGGTCAAAGATAATGATCAATTATTATATGGACAAAACCATGCGACTCCAGAATAATTCATAGATAGATTGATGTCAGTGAAGTGGGGTATATGACAACTTTTGGGGATGAAGATCATGTAAGCCTACACCATTTGCACATTATCTGCTCATGAACAACTGATTCAAGAACATGAAGATGAATTTAGGAGATGTTATTGACCGATGATGAAGTGAAACGATGGGGGTAAATAGTTGTGTGTGTACATCTTCACCTTGTATTCTCCACTAACCAATAATTTATTAATTTGTTCAAGTTGGTTACCAATGTGCCTCCTGACTTGTTCAAACACATCTTCTTGCTTACCTGTGAATGACAAATATGAATAATAAATATTCATCAGCTTATAAGGTTATGAATATGCATTAATTTACCTTGAGTACTGTAGCCTGCTTGGCTTGCTCTCCTGTAGTAGCTGCAGCTGCCTGATTACTATGCTGTCTCCTCAAACGCAGACGCATCTTACGGGCTACTGGATCCTTAGCTAGGAATGAATATTAACAATAATTAAATTAAAACAACTGTCAATCATTATTATTATGCCTCAATGGTCGTGGAGTATCTAAAAGTTCAAATTTCTAACTTGGAAGTTTCATAAGGAAGTGTTTAAAGGTAGATGACCCGATCACATTTTCATAGCACAGATTTTTCTCAAACATATGGAGATTTTCATATCATATGAAAGATCATATTTTTCTGATTAACATACTGCAATTTGGGTTTATCCTTGGTGTAAGACATCACGAAACTAACCTAGCACCAAATCCTCTATTGAGGGATTAAAGGATTATACAGCTTTAATCCGTAATAGGTCTGGACACTAGTCTAACTTATAAATACATGAAATATCTTACACCAAGCATACACCTAAATTTGACGGTCCAAATCAGTATGATTACGAAGAAATCGGTGAAATAACATCGAATTACCGCGAAAAGTGGTTAACCACCAATATAGTTTGTGTACAACTCAATGGGCACATTTCACGGCATCTTGTGCGTCTAAATTAAGAACCATTGAAGTTATGCAACTCAAACTTTGGAATACAACTTTTTTGAGGATGACCTTTCATGTCGAATAGAAAACTTCAAGTTGAAAATCGGAACATCTACCTTTAATCAATATTTGTCTAGCTGCTTAACAGAAGTCAGTAGTAACCTTTGACACTTACTAGGTGAGTTGCCCCCTGATGGTGGTGGTGCAGCCCCAACCAGTCTGAGTTGATGACTAAGTGAGAAGTCTATATTGTAGTACTCTGCACCGCTGCCTTTCTGCTGTACTATGGGCTTAGGCGGAAGAACCAGATCAGGATTGTCTCGTAAATCCAGGACCTGCAGAATACACATTCAGGGTGAACAATAATGAAGTTAGTAGTGAGATGTTAATGAAATGTGAGATTTCAATTTCTTGCTGTTCATTGCATTATATTTGACACACTACTTAAAGGCATACAAATCTAAACTTACCAGATCTGATCAGGACAAGTTTTAGATTGATCTAACTTTATTCTGGTGCCAAATGCACACAGTACAGAATCTTGTCTAAACTTTACACAGTTAAGTTGCTAATGAGCACTCGGATACATAATCTTTGTGCCAAATGAACTAAGCTTCGGTTTAACTAGGCTATATTGATAAACACCTTACCTCTAAATCAGTGATGAAATGGATTGCTTCTGGCAGAGTCAGCAACCTGTTTTTGGTCAGTATGATCCGCTTTACCTTCGGACACCTGTGCAGATTGAAAGAGATTTGCCATAAAGTATTGATGGCCTATTTTAGAAGTCATAATAAGACATTACCAGAGATAGTCCATGGAAGTTAAAGGTAGATGTTCTGATGCTGGCCCAATTTTCAACTTGATGTTTTCTATTTTACATGAAAGGTCATCCTTAAAACTGTCGTATTCCAAAGTTTGAGTTGCATAGCTCCAATGGTTCTTATTTTAGAAGCACAAGGTCACAATGAATTGAGTAGTACACAAACTGACTGGTGGTTAACCACCTTTGGCAGTAATTCACCACCTTTTAGTCTATAATTTCTAAATGGAACATTTCTGGCCCCTAAGATTTTACAGACATAATGAGAAAAATATGGGGATTCTTCTGATATCAAAATATCTTGAAGTGAAAAAAAAATCATAGCCCAAAAAAAGTGATTGGAACATACACCTTTAATGGTAACACTTCTCTAATGATATCCCATCTGTAACTGAAAATACTTAGTTCTCTTGTTAGAAAAGATTTGATAAATCTTTATTTGTTACTGAATCAGCTATCTTTTCTCAACAAAAAAAGACTTGACAATTGAAACTGCTTTAAACAAATCCTGAACAAAAGATTTGATTGGATACAGTGAGAAAAGCATTGGAAATAGAGAAAGAATAAATGGGACCCTATAGCCTAATCCTTTTGGCATTTCAGAATGCATGTATGCATACAAAAACATAATGCATGGAAATAGATGAAATTTCACTACTATCACTGCAGGGTTGGGCATACAAAAACATAAAGCATGGAAATAGATGAAATTGCAGTACTATCACTGCAGGGCAGGGTTGGGATTCAGGGAAGATCTATTCTCAACTTTCCAATTTTTCATACCTTTAATTTAATGGTGAAACTACCGGGATTCTTGTTGAATTAATTTGTGGAAATCTATTTTATTCTCAAATAATCTACCTGCTCAGAGCGTGTAGGTTGGCAATAAGAATAGGAATAATGGATATATACCAAAAACAAACTCAAATTGTTTCCATTAACAATTAATGGGTTGTTCATACTCTTTTATTGTTGTGCACTCATCGACATCAACGGACGAAAGTTGACATTGCTTCAACTTGCACGCTAATGTCCCTCGAGGTTGTGCAATAACTAACACTGCAAGTATGAATAACTTAGTACTCACCTACAGATACCCTCAGGAATAGACTCCAACAAATTATCAGTGGCTACGAAGTGTTCCAGGTTGACAAGTTTGCCTATGCCTGTTGGGATTCCGTCAAAGTCTATCTGATTGCAGCTGATGTGAAGGCGTTTGAGACTAACCAATTTACACATAGCTGCTGGCAACATCTTGAGTTTGTTACGAGACAGGTTGAGTGTTTCCAGCTTTGTCCATGTATCTGTTTTACAAACAATGTCAGAAATTGATTTGCATATTTTGTTATTAAATCATATTTATGTAGTTTGATAAATACTAGATGTACCCAGTATGGATAGTATGGTTAATATCAGATAGCTGGTGACCTTGGTAAACCAAATGTTTTGGCAAAGGAATACTACATTATATTCATTTTCCTTTGAGCTATTGTCATCTAAGCATTTAGGGTTGCCCTCAAATTCAGAGAATTGTGAATTACAATGCCAAGGTTGGGGTATGCATCCAACTGCATTCAATGCGTTGCATAGTTTGGCAAAACCGTTTATCCTGATTGCCTACCACAAAGCACATTAAGTAATACGCACCAATATTTTTGGGAATGCCAAAAAAAGGTTTTCTGGGAAGATTAGTGGACTCAAATATAATGGAATATGCCCTAAGTTCTTCAAAAGCAGAGTATTCGTTTTTTATAGCTCATAAAAGTACTGGAGTAAAATGTATGCTTAAATACACATATTTTGGTTTACAGCACCCCGGCAAGACAGGAAGCGAGTGTGTCCTACCTGACGTATACAATGTGTTCATATTACAATGAGCAAATTAGACATTATGGATTAAACCCAGGCGACCCAGGGTTAATCCCCAATCTCAACCACTCCACACTTTTATTATTATGAAGTGCGCTTATTGCAATATGAACAGATTGGCTTCTGGTTTTGCAGAGGTGTTGTAACCCAAATCCCCATATGCTGTGAATATGCAGTCACCCATCAAAAGATATCAACATCACTGCCTCGAGAAAGTTATAATAACGTGATTCAGATTTTCTTTCTCTCTTACCCACAACAGATGCTATATCTGTAATGCAATTGCTGCTTAGATTAAGTCTCCTTAATGATCCCAGTCTGTAGAATGCCTCAGGTATACGTGTCAAGTCATTGTGTGAGAGATCCACATCGGCCAATTGGGTCAGCATGTCTAGCTGTGGTGGTATATTGTTTAGGTTACGTTGAGTATTGCGAAGGTGAAGTGTCGTCAACTGTGTCAGGGCGGTTAATTGTCTGTAAGGAGATATTAAATGCGATGAGGTATTACAATACATTGGTTTGTTTGAATTAACTTTGCTGGCATAAGAAAAAGATCACCTAGACACACTTATTGCTTTCGTATGCAATAGGTTCTTACCAATAAAACAAACACAAATCGCCTAAAATGGGCAAACTGTACTATAATCAAATCAAAAATTGAATTAATATCACAGATCAATATAGTTGTACTTTATGGGCTGTGTGATACTTGCACACTAAGACCAGCGTCTAGTAATTGCGAACATATGTGTGCTACGTATGACATATCTGTAATATCTTTGCAAACCACAATGGAATAAGAGTGCTGTTAGGCCACGAAAAAAATAAACCCTGTTCTACCTCTCAGGTTGAGTGGGTCGGTCGGTCGGGCCTTTATTTCTTCTCTTTCTTCACTGCCCCCACCCTTTTTTCCCCTTCATAATGAACATAAACAAGTAATAAAATCTCGAGAAATGTTGCCGTAATTTGACATGGCAAAAAAGTTACTTGGGTCGATATTCATTTGCACGTGAATTTTTTCCACCAATTTCCGGTCAGGCCCGTTAGAACAGAGTTTCTTTTTTTCATTGCCTTATGCATACTTTTATTTCTCCTGGTAAAAGGAGAACAATATATTATTTTAATCTTTGACCTACCTGAGTTGTGCATGTAGAATATTGTTGTTATTCAGTATCAATGTTTGTAGGTTTATGAGTCTTCTCATCTGTGGACGTAGAGATTCTGAACAAAATAAAAGACAAAGATAATAATATAGAAAGTATGTTGTATGCTCCTAGAAAGTGGGTTGTGAAAGTAATAGGTCAGGAGTGCATTGTCAACCTACAGTACCAAAATACACCATATTTATAATAGATGAATTAATTTGAAAACCAATCATTTCTGGTCTGTTCTTGTATGTTTACAATGTAGTACAATTTGGGGATTTTTTTCATAGGATTTGAGATTAGTATCATTCCACTTAAATCAAAATTGAAGATTAAGACAATATTTCAGTGATGAAACATTTATTTATATTGCTTTATCCGTAATAACATACTTCCATGACCAGAGCTGCTCTCTCTAAGACATTTGACAGTCTAATATATCTTACCTAGTTTGTTGTTGCTAAGATTCAAGTAAATTAAGTCTGTTAAGTTGATAAACACTTGGGTGGGTATATCTGTGATACTGTGAAAGGAAATCAAACAACCAACAAATTATCATTATCAGAATGCTTCATATCAACAACACAGTAATATGTGATACTCCAATGTTTTCCAACAGGACATACACTAAAATGCTACTGAAAATAGATCAGTGCCCTCTCCCCCCCCCCCCCCCCCCCCCCCCCGACAGAAAGACCTCCGCCCCCAGCCCTATTTGTGCCCCTGCCCCAATCTCCGGATGTAGTGCGTATATGCGTTATAACCATATACAAGGACCATTTTTGCCCGGGTTTTGGAGAAAACATGCCTACCCCCCCCCCCACCCCTGCCAAAAAAAATGGGGCATCCTTTTACGAGATTTTCGTCATCTTGCACCCCCTGAAAAAATCCTAACTACGCCACTGAAATAGATACCATAGCACTTCACATGGATCTACTCATGGCTCTACTACAGTGTCTATGATCCATGGTACAGGTTTATGTTATGTTAAGGCTTTCTTTTTAAGCACCCAGTACACGTTGACATATCTTTTAAATCAGCAATTTTCAGACCAGACATGGTGATCATAATTGGAATTGGAATATATTTGATGACGGTTTTACGTCCTCTTCTTGAAACTTCACACCTTCAGTTTAAAGATAATCTCAAAGTCATTATTTAAAAATCCAGGCCAAAAACCTGTATCTGTAATTGTAATTTAGTATGGTATTGCATACTTACGCATTATGACCAAGATTCAGAACCAGTAAGGTTTTGGCATTCTCCAAATCTTCAGGCACAGCAGAGAGTTGGTTGTGGCTAAAATCCTACCAAAAATGTAAAAGAATCAACATATAAGGGATACAAAACCAGAACAAAGTCGGACATAAAATCTTATAAATAGCTGTTCATGTAATCTGTTCAATATTGAAAAAATATTGAACATTGTTGGGATGATGGACTGCTTATTTCAGAACTGGAATAGTTCTAATCGTAGTTCAGTTACCTTACCAATGTCACTCAAGTTAACGCTATATTATTCACGAGAGCACGTGTGGTCCAGTGGATCAGAAGCAAGTCTCACGATCATAGGGTTGTGAGTTCGAGCCCCACTGCGGTCAACGTGTTTGTATCCTTGGGCAAGGTACTTAGTCTCAATTGTCTCGTGGTTCGGAAAGTCACGTAAAGCCGGTGGTCCTGTGTATTCAGACGCTTCACCCTGAACACGTTAAATAGTCACAGACCTTATCGTTAAGAGTAGGGGATCATCCCGGGCCTGTTACTTGTGCATTTAAGGTAGTCACAGTCGTTGTACTGATAGGACCCTGCGCCATAATAGGCTGCAACCGTGGTTCTGACTATCCTAGGAATAAATTATAAAGCGCTTTGAGATGGATGTATGTAAAAAGCGCTATATAAATGCCGTGTATTATTATTATTAGGCTTTTTTATACAGTTTTCGATCTAAAAGATAACCAATTGGCCCTTTTTCATAGAAAATAAAGCTTTCAGCATTTTATTTTTAAGAGAATAAAGCAAAACTTTCAAATGAGAAATAATGGCTAAATATTTAAAGCACAAACTCAATCGTAACTTATTCCGAGTCCCCCCCCCCCCCCCCCCCCCCCCAAAAAAAAGGTTTAGTCTCTGGACCCGAATCTGAAAATAAAATATTGACAAATAATAATAAGCTTACAGTACTAAAAGAATTTACTAATTTATAGTGGAGATTCACTTGACATGTGTTTATTTAGTCAAATCTGTGCTTTTTTACTCTTTTGCTTGCTAAAATCATGATTTTTGATGCAGATTTTCACTTCCAGCATTTTTGGGTAAAATGTTGAAGAAATATTGAAAAAAAGAGAGAAAAGTGAGAAGAAAAAAAGCCGGTCCTAATTCAACATATTTTTGGACCGGGCGCTGAGGGCAACACAACAAAAAAAATGTTGCCTCATCATGAATGTCGACCAGGAGGGCTATCAACTATTGTACAACCTTTGTTGGGCTAAACACCCAACACTGGTAAAAAAGATTATTACTCAATTTATAACACTAAATGATGTATTTAATGATACATACCACTACTGTCATCTCCTCCAAGGCAAACAAGTCATTGGGGATACCAGAGTTGCGTAGTTTATTATGTCTAGCATTGATTGTACGCAGGCACCTAAGTGTCGGTAGATCACCATGTATCTGTATCAAGTTGTTTCTGGCCATGTGAAGATGTTCCTGAAGACAGAAATAATTAGTCAAGAAAAATGATGGGCTTCATTTGATTACATGAAATCTTTGTTCATCATACTGTAGATGCTATGATCCTGATAGCTACAGCTGTCTGTTTCAAATTGCAATTGTCAGATTACTGAATACAAACGAAAAGCCAATGATCTACAGGAGGAAATATAGACTTCAGGAATTATTTAGCTCATCTGATGTAAAACCAGCAGCACTGTAATACTAGTTCTAATTGTTTTGGGTTATGTTCAGGAGCATTTATAATTCATACAATGTGTACCTAGTAAATGATGTTACGTACAAATCTTGTCTTTTTAATGTTTAAATCAAAACATTTTATTTTAGTGAACACAATCCATTTTACAGCGCCATTAAGACCGTTACAAAGCTGCAATTTATCACAAACTGTCAATAGCATATATATCCAGTTCAAAAACTAATTTTCCATCATTGTACTTGATAGCGTTGACTTTATTCATTTATTGGACCTTGATCATATAGCCATTATACTAGTAGGGGAGTCAAACATGCTGTGTGTGGGTTTGGATCATTGCTCTATGTAAATGTCTATGGGACTTTTTGCCAAAATTTCACTTTTTTACATTTGTCAAGTGGGAGACTGGAATATGATATACTATGCTGAAATCTTTAGAATATGAATTTGGTATACTAATATAGTTTATGGAACTGTATGCCTCGTGTTAAATTTCCATTTGTTTTTTGAGTTTCATGGATGAGAATGAAGTCATCTGTTTGTCCGATTTCCCATTCAAATACACACAAAATCGTGATTTTTGAAATTTTTCAGTGCTGAAAATACCTAAGTTTGAGATATATTTTCCACCGGATTCCTTATGTCCTTTCATGTCCATTTATAACCAAAGTTTAGCTAAGAATGAGTTCTCTGCCATATGATATGCCTCCTTTTCATAAAATGTAGGGTTTTGGAGTACTGATTACTCAAAAAACATGATTTCATGATTTTTTGATAAATAATACCCCATTTTGTCTAAATTAACGCATTAATTAAGGTACTAATTAGACAACAACTCCAAAATTCCATGTCCGATTTCAAAAATTAGACCACTTTTGGAGAGCATTTGATGAGCTCTTGAAAAAGAAACCAGGATCAAAATGATCGCATGAAGTTGAAATTTTGGTGTGACTCCCCTAATACTAGGAATTAACAAATTTGTGAAAACTTGTACACACAATTAAGTGATCGCTTTAAAAAAAATAAACAGCCTAACATTGTTGCACATGGTTATAACTCAGGGTTAATATGTCAGTGAGAATCCATGAAATGATGCTGGCAAAGATTCTTGGAAAGGGATTTGCATAAAATCAAAGTGATTCTTGTAAACTTAGTTTACACTAGGCATAGTTTACACAGTGGTTTATCAAATAATTCCCTCAAAAATCCCTTGTGAGAATCAAGAACTATTCACACAAATTACTATTGATGTCCTTCAAAGAATACTTTTATTAAAATGAGTAGTAGGCCTATAATAAATACATACCAGCTTGTTAAGTTGGGACAGTTCATCTGGCAACATCTCCAGGCTTGTCTTATTGAGACGTAGCCAACGCAGACTGGACATATCAGCAACATGGTCTGGGAAAGAGTCACCCTGCAATGAAAGTATTATAACAGTCAATCATCAGATCACACACATGTGCAGTAACCTGCTGGAGGTTTACATTGGAAATAATCTTCTATTGTCTGATCTTGTAGAAATATTTTGAGGTAGTACTTGGAGATCCCTCGTTCGTAGAGCTTGGGTTTCTAGATGTTGGTGATGTATTCTAGTAGTTGATTCCAGTCTTATCTTACAATGTATGGTAGTTTTGCTTAGGCAAAAGATTCATTCAATTAAAACGGATCTCCTGGAGATTCTAATCACTTTGCATTTGGATGTATTGAAACTCATGCCCTACTTGTGCAACCAATTAACTAGTCTGGTAAGATCATTCGGTGGAGTTGATGGTTCTGTACATTATGCAGTCGTCGGCAAATAGTCTGGTAGTTGAGGTGACTGACTCAGTGATGTAATTTATGAAGAGTATGAAGAGATGGGGGCCTAATACAGTACCCTGCGGAACACCACTCAGGACAGGATCCCAGGGTGAGGTTTTTTCTTTTACGACGACTCTCTGGGTTCGGTTTTCCTACAGTGCATTCCTACCTACATTATTTTTAAAACCGAATAACGGAAGCAGAAAAATAGCGCATTATCTGAGGTGTGAAAATGAAAATTCGTGAATACATGTCGTCTAAACGGATTAAGATAGCGACTTCCTTTATGTGTACCACCTGTGTCTCTTCAACAACTGTCAAAGTACTGTCAAAGTCCCCGAATTACACGCACTGTGATTTGTCGGACCGCAGATAGTCAAAGCAGTATAAACCGTATACCCCATGTAAGTATTTATAGGTGTGTTTTTTAAATTTATCTCATTAGACCTCATCAAGGTTTCAGAAATACAACAAAAACATATAAAACAATGCAAGAGATGAAATAGAATTCATATAAATACATACAAGAACTTTATAAAGTGATTTATTAAATTATTTAATGGCGAAAAATTCATGAACTATACGGCATATCCAAGCGAATGCCGTACACGTGGTGCCACTGTAAACAGCCTTGATTTGCGAGTCACATCGCGCGTCCCATTTGCCTTATAAGGACTCTCGTATCATAGCGTCGCCCTCGATTTACGAGTCACATCTTGCGTAATCCACGCCCATATGCCCATATATGGGAGGCTCTTGTGTCCGGAAGCGATCAGAAGTTGCCTGACCCGGCTGACCTCGTGACGTTCTCAAAACAATGTCGCCGAATCATGTGTTTTTCCGACCACACCATTTTCTTCAAATACAATTTGACGACGATGTAATCCACCGATTTTCATGTTTGAATTATATTTGTAACTCTGAAGTATTTGCTAAGCCCAAGTGACATTTTCTAAGACGTCAAATGTAGCCTGAACGGTAAGTGCATACCACTGAAAATTGGGTTTATATGCCACCACACAACACGGGGGTTCCGTCACGATCGATCCCGGGGTAGAATTCGCGTGTATACCATGGCATGGTAAGTAACTAAGATTAAGAACTTTGTCTTTGGCATTTATAGGATGGTGCGGACATCTGGCACTTGAGTTATATTTAGCAAATTTGCTTGGCAACCAGTGTTTCAAAAGCAAAACATTCCATGCACGCACTCAACACTGAGCGTTACGCACTTGAATCGCAGTAGTTGCAATGTGCGGAGGTTTGCCTTAATTGATTGATCTGCGCAAGTTGTTTTTGTTTTTATTTTCAGCGGCATTTGATTGTTTTCACCAGCATGACATTGGCGACGTAGGTCCGCCCCAACCTATTCTACATCTATCTATGCTGGTACATCTATGCTGGTTCAATTCATTTATGATTTTATTCAGCAACTAAACGAGGGATATTATACCGGAAGTGTAAGTCACTACACTAGTGTGTAATAATTATAATAAATAAATTTACTAAAAACTGTACGAGTATCATACCAATACTGACTTGCTGCCTTTACCGCCTTGTCCCCGGTAAGTAAGAACTTTGGCCATTTATTATACCGGAAGTACGTGTGAATAAATAAGCTTACTAAAAACTGTAGGCCAGACCTTTAAATGTCAATTTATGTATCACTTCAGCGTTCTATATTCCCGTACTTTGTTTGATTTAAGTGTTACATGCCTGAATTATGATGTATAATATCAAAATAATTACCTTGAATGTATTTCGACTCAAATCAATCCCCCGAACAAACGGGAGAACTCCAGTCGAACCCATCGTAATTTTTTTTATGAGGATGAATGATGGGAAGACATACTTAACCTTTGACCTTTACTCTTAATTGAAAATAAGAAAACAGTTTTTAAATCATGAACTTCATTCATTATGAACGAAGGTGCATATATCTAACACGCATTATCTAAACGTATTTAAATCCCGTTTTATTTACATACTATTCTATAAACTCCTGATACATTTATGTTATTCATATAATAAAATAGGGAGTTTTATAATCCATAGTCTATAGAAATATAGCCCAAACATCCTCGACTCCCCAGGCGCAGGCTTAATCTTGTGACAGGCAATCAAAACAAGGTAAGTGTTCGATGTAATTCGTCCGCCATTTTGTTATAAATATTAATAGGATATGTTAAATAGCTAATTCATATTCATATACATATTCAATCCATATTCATATATCTTCCTATGCCTACACATACTGTACGACTATGCCCCAATATCTTCTTTGTATGCCTCTTTACATTGTATACTATGCATTACTATATATCTCCCTATGCATACCTATGCCTTCATGTACCTTGCTATACCTCCAATACCTCCTTGTTCCCTGCCATGCCCGACCATACCTCCCTAGCTATGCCTACCTATGTCTGACCATACCTCCCTATGCCTCCCTGTTCCTTGCTATGCCCCCTATACCTACCTGTTCCCTGCCATGCCCGACCATATCTCCCTATGCCTACCTATGTCTGACCATACCTCCCTATGCCTCCCTGTTCCTTGCTATGCCCCCTATACCTACCTGTTCCCTGCCATGCCCGACCATATCTCCCTATGCCTACCTATGTCTGACCATACCTCCCTATGCCTCCCTGTTCATTGCTATGCCCCCTATACCTCCCTGTTCCCTGCCATGCCCGACCATATCTCCCTATGCCTACCTATGTCTGACCATACCTCCCTATGCCTCCCTGTTCCTTGCTATGCCCCCTATACCTCCCTGTTCCCTGCCATGCCCGACCATACCTCCCTATGCCTTCCTGTACCTTGCTATGCACCCTATACCTCCCTGTTCCCTGCCATGCCCGACCATATCTCCCTATGCCTACCTATGTCTGACCATACCTCCCTATGCCTCCCTGTTCCTTGCTATGCCCCTTATACCTCCCTGTTCCCTGCCATGCCCGACCATATCTCCCTATGCCTTCCTGTACCTTGCTATGCCCCCTATACCTCCCTGTTCCCTGCCATGTCCGACCATATCTCCCTATGCCTACCTATGTCTGACCATACCTCCCTATGCCTCCCTGGTCCTTGCTATGCCCCCTATACCTCCCTGTTCCCTGCCATGCCCGACCATACCTCCCTATGCCTTCCTGTACCTTGCTATGCCCCCTATACCTCCCTGTTCCCTGCCATGCCCGACCATATCTCCCTATGCCTACCTATGTCTGACCATACCTCCCTATGCCTCCCTGTTCCTTGCTATGCCCCCTATACCTCCCAGTTCCCTGCCATGCCCGACCATATCTCCCTATGCCTTCCTGTACCTTGCTATGCCCCCTATACCTCCCTGTTCCCTGCCATGCCCGACCATACCTCCCTATGCCTACCTATGTCTGACCATACCTCCCTATGCCTCCCTGTTCCTTGCTATGCCCCCTATACCTACCTGTTCCCTGCCATGCCCGACCATATCTCCCTATGCCTACCTATGTCTGACCATACCTCCCTATGCCTCCCTGTTCATTGCTATGCCCCCTATACCTCCCTGTTCCCTGCCATGCCCGACCATATCTCCCTATGCCTACCTATGTCTGACCATACCTCCCTATGCCTCCCTGTTCCTTGCTATGCCCCCTATACCTCCCTGTTCCCTGCCATGCCCGACCATACCTCCCTATGCCTTCCTGTACCTTGCTATGCCCCCTATACCTCCCTGTTCCCTGCCATGCCCGACCATATCTCCCTATGCCTACCTATGTCTGACCATACCTCCCTATGCCTCCCTGTTCCTTGCTATGCCCCCTATACCTCCCTGTTCCCTGCCATGCCCGACCATACCTCCCTATGCCTTCCTGTACCTTGCTATGCCCCCTATACCTCCCTGTTCCCTGCCATGCCCGACCATATCTCCCTATGCCTACCTATGTCTGACCATACCTCCCTATGCCTCCCTGTTCCTTGCTATGCCCCCTATACCTCCCTGTTCCCTGCCATGCCCGACCATATCTCCCTATGCCTTCCTGTACCTTGCTATGCCCCCTATACCTCCCTGTTCCCTGCCATGCCCGACCATATCTCCCTATGCCTACCTATGTCTGACCATACCTCCCTATGCCTCCCTGTTCCTTGCTATGCCCCCTATACCTCCCTGTTCCCTGCCATGCCCGACCATACCTCCCTATGCCTTCCTGTACCTTGCTATGCCCCCTATACCTCCCTGTTCCCTGCCATGCCCGACCATATCTCCCTATGCCTACCTATGTCTGACCATACCTCCCTATGCCTCCCTGTTCCCTGCCATGCCCGACCATATCTCCCTATGCCTTCCTGTACCTTGCTATGCCCCCTATACCTTCCTGTTCCCTGCCATGCCCGACCATATCTCCCTATGCCTATCTATGTCTGACCATACCTCCCTATGCCTCCCTGTTCCTTGCTATGCCCCCTATACCTCCCTGTTCCCTGCCATGCCCGACCATATCTCCCTATGCCTACCTATGTCTGACCATACCTCCCTATGCCTCCCTGTTCCTTGCTATGCCCCCTATACCTCCCTGTTCCCTGCCATGCCCGACCATATCTCCCTATGCCTTCCTGTACCTTGCTATGCCCCCTATACCTCCCTGTTCCCTGCCATGCCCGACCATATCTCCCTATGCCTTCCTGTACCTTGCTATGCCCCCTATACCTCCTCGTTCCCGGCCATGCCCGACCATACCTCCCTATGCCTACATATGTTTGACCATACCTCCCTATGCCTCCCTGTTCCTTGCTATGCCCCCTATACCTCCCTGTTCCCTGCCATGCCCGACCATATCTCCCTATGCCTTCCTGTACCTTGCTATGCCCCCTATACCTCCTCGTTCTCGGCCATGCCCGACCATACCTCCCTATGCCTACATATGTTTGACCATACCTCCCTATGCCTCCCTGTTCCTTGCTATGCCCCCTATACCTCCCTGTTCCCTGCCATGCCCGACCATATCTCCCTATGCCTTCCTGTACCTTGCTATGCCCACTATACCTCCCTGTTCCCTGCCATGCCCGACCATATCTCCCTATGCCTACCTATGTCTGACCATACCTCCCTATGCCTCCCTGTTCCCTGCCATGCCCAACCATATCTCCCTATGCCTTCCTGTACCTTGCTATGCCCCCTATACCTTCCTGTTCCCTGCCATGCCCGACCATATCTCCCTATGCCTATCTATGTCTGACCATACCTCCCTATGCCTCCCTGTTCCTTGCTATGCCCCCTATACCTCCCTGTTCCCTGCCATGCCCGACCATATCTCCCTATGCCTACCTATGTCTGACCATACCTCCCTATGCCTCCCTGTTCCTTGCTATGCCCCCTATACCTCCCTGTTCCCTGCCATGCCCGACCATATCTCCCTATGCCTTCCTGTACCTTGCTATGCCCCCTATACCTCCCTGTTCCCTGCCATGCCCGACCATATCTCCCTATGCCTACCTATGTCTGACCATACCTCCCTATGCCTCCCTGTTCCCTGCCATGCCCGACCATATCTCCCTATGCCTTCCTGTACCTTGCTATGCCCCCTATACCTCCTCGTTCCCGGCCATGCCCGACCATACCTCCCTATGCCTACATATGTTTGACCATACCTCCCTATGCCTCCCTGTTCCTTGCTATGCCCCCTATACCTCCCTGTTCCCTGCCATGCCCGACCATATCTCCCTATGCCTTCCTGTACCTTGCTATGCCCCCTATACCTCCCTGTTCCCTGCCATGCCCGACCATATCTCCCTATGCCTACCTATGTCTGACCATACCTCCCTATGCCTCCCTGTTCCCTGCCATGCCCGACCATATCTCCCTATGCCTTCCTGTACCTTGCTATGCCCCCTATACCTTCCTGTTCCCTGCCATGCCCGACCATATCTCCCTATGCCTATCTATGTCTGACCATACCTCCCTATGCCTCCCTGTTCCTTGCTATGCCCCCTATACCTCCCTGTTCCCTGCCATGCCCGACCATATCTCCCTATGCCTACCTATGTCTGACAATACCTCCCTATGCCTCCCTGTTCCTTGCTATGCCCCCTATACCTCCCTGTTCCCTGCCATGCCCGACCATATCTCCCTATGCCTTCCTGTACCTTGCTATGCCCCCTATACCTCCCTGTTCCCTGCCATGCCCGACCATATCTCCCTATGCCTACCTATGTCTGACCATACCTCCCTATGCCTCCCTGTTCCCTGCCATGCCCGACCATATCTCCCTATGCCTTCCTGTACCTTGCTATGCCCCCTATACCTTCCTGTTCCCTGCCATGCCCGACCATATCTCCCTATGCCTATCTATGTCTGACCATACCTCCCTATGCCTCCCTGTTCCTTGCTATGCCCCCTATACCTCCCTGTTCCCTGCCATGCCCGATCATATCTCCCTATGCCTACCTATGTCTGACCATACCTCCCTATGCCTCCCTGTTCCTTGCTATGCCCCCTATACCTCCCTGTTCCCTGCCATGCCCGACCATATCTCCCTATGCCTTCCTGTACCTTGCTATGCCCCCTATACCTCATCGTTCCCGGCCATGCCCGACCATACCTCCCTATGCCTACATATGTTTGACCATACCTCCCTATGCCTCCCTGTTCCTTGCTATGCCCCCTATACCTCCCTGTTCCCTGCCATGCCCGACCATATCTCCCTATGCCTTCCTGTACCTTGCTATGCCCTCTATACCTCCCTGTTCCCTGCCATGCCCGACCATATCTCCCTATGCCTACCTATGTCTGACCATACCTCCCTATGCCTCCCTGTTCCTTGCTATGCCCCCTATACCTCCCTGTTCCCTGCCATGCCCGACCATATCTCCCTATGCCTTCCTGTACCTTGCTATGCCCCCTATACCTCCCTGTTCCCTGCCATGCCCGACCATATCTCCCTATGCCTACCTATGTCTGACCATACCTCCCTATGCCTCCCTGTTCCCTGCCATGCCCGACCATATCTCCCTATGCCTTCCTGTACCTTGCTATGCCCCCTATACCTCCTCGTTCCCGGCCATGCCCGACCATACCTCCCTATGCCTACATATGTTTGACCATACCTCCCTATGCCTCCCTGTTCCTTGCTATGCCCCCTATACCTCCCTGTTCCCTGCCATGCCCGACCATATCTCCCTATGCCTTCCTGTACCTTGCTATGCCCCCTATACCTCCCTGTTCCCTGCCATGCCCGACCATATCTCCCTATGCCTACCTATGTCTGACCATACATCCCTATGCCTCCCTGTTCCCTGCCATGCCCGACCATATCTCCCTATGCCTTCCTGTACCTTGCTATGCCCCCTATACCTTCCTGTTCCCTGCCATGCCCGACCATATCTCCCTATGCCTATCTATGTCTGACCATACCTCCCTATGCCTCCCTGTTCCTTGCTATGCCCCCTATACCTCCCTGTTCCCTGCCATGCCCGACCATATCTCCCTATGCCTACCTATGTCTGACCATACCTCCCTATGCCTCCCTGTTCCTTGCTATGCCCCCTATACCTCCCTGTTCCCAGCCATGCCCGACCATATCTCCCTATGCCTTCCTGTACCTTGCTATGCCCCCTATACCTCCCTGTTCCCTGCCATGCCCGACCATATCTCCCTATGCCTACCTATGTCTGACCATACCTCCCTATGCCTCCCTGTTCCCTGCCATGCCCGACCATATCTCCCTATGCCTTCCTGTACCTTGCTATGCCCCCTATACCTTCCTGTTCCCTGCCATGCCCGACCATATCTCCCTATGCCTATCTATGTCTGACCATACCTCCCTATGCCTCCCTGTTCCTTGCTATGCCCCCTATACCTCCCTGTTCCCTGCCATGCCCGATCATATCTCCCTATGCCTACCTATGTCTGACCATACCTCCCTATGCCTCCCTGTTCCTTGCTATGCCCCCTATACCTCCCTGTTCCCTGCCATGCCCGACCATATCTCCCTATGCCTTCCTGTACCTTGCTATGCCCCCTATACCTCATCGTTCCCGGCCATGCCCGACCATACCTCCCTATGCCTACATATGTTTGACCATACCTCCCTATGCCTCCCTGTTCCTTGCTATGCCCCCTATACCTCCCTGTTCCCTGCCATGCCCGACCATATCTCCCTATGCCTTCCTGTACCTTGCTATGCCCTCTATACCTCCCTGTTCCCTGCCATGCCCGACCATATCTCCCTATGCCTACCTATGTCTGACCATACCTCCCTATGCCTCCCTGTTCCTTGCTATGCCCCCTATACCTCCCTGTTCCCTGCCATGCCCGACCATATCTCCCTATGCCTTCCTGTACCTTGCTATGCCCCCTATACCTCCCTGTTCCCTGCCATGCCCGACCATATCTCCCTATGCCTACCTATGTCTGACCATACCTCCCTATGCCTCCCTGTTCCCTGCCATGCCCGACCATATCTCCCTATGCCTTCCTGTACCTTGCTATGCCCCCTATACCTCCTCGTTCCCGGCCATGCCCGACCATACCTCCCTATGCCTACATATGTTTGACCATACCTCCCTATGCCTCCCTGTTCCTTGCTATGCCCCCTATACCTCCCTGTTCCCTGCCATGCCCGACCATATCTCCCTATGCCTTCCTGTACCTTGCTATGCCCCCTATACCTCCCTGTTCCCTGCCATGCCCGACCATATCTCCCTATGCCTACCTATGTCTGACCATACATCCCTATGCCTCCCTGTTCCCTGCCATGCCCGACCATATCTCCCTATGCCTTCCTGTACCTTGCTATGCCCCCTATACCTTCCTGTTCCCTGCCATGCCCGACCATATCTCCCTATGCCTATCTATGTCTGACCATACCTCCCTATGCCTCCCTGTTCCTTGCTATGCCCCCTATACCTCCCTGTTCCCTGCCATGCCCGACCATATCTCCCTATGCCTACCTATGTCTGACCATACCTCCCTATGCCTCCCTGTTCCTTGCTATGCCCCCTATACCTCCCTGTTCCCAGCCATGCCCGACCATATCTCCCTATGCCTTCCTGTACCTTGCTATGCCCCCTATACCTCCCTGTTCCCTGCCATGCCCGACCATATCTCCCTATGCCTACCTATGTCTGACCATACCTCCCTATGCCTCCCTGTTCCCTGCCATGCCCGACCATATCTCCCTATGCCTTCCTGTACCTTGCTATGCCCCCTATACCTTCCTGTTCCCTGCCATGCCCGACCATATCTCCCTATGCCTATCTATGTCTGACCATACCTCCCTATGCCTCCCTGTTCCTTGCTATGCCCCCTATACCTCCCTGTTCCCTGCCATGCCCGACCATATCTCCCTATGCCTACCTATGTCTGACCATACCTCCCTATGCCTCCCTGTTCCTTGCTATGCCCCCTATACCTCCCTGTTCCCTGCCATGCCCGACCATATCTCCCTATGCCTTCCTGTACCTTGCTATGCCCCCTATACCTCCCTGTTCCCTGCCATGCCCGACCATATCTCCCTATGCCTACCTATGTCTGACCATACCTCCCTATGCCTCCCTGTTCCCTGCCATGCCCGACCATATCTCCCTATGCCTTCCTGTACCTTGCTATGCCCCCTATACCTTCCTGTTCCCTGCCATGCCCGACCATATCTCCCTATGCCTATATATGTCTGACCATACCTCCCTATGCCTCCCTGTTCCTTGCTATGCCCCCTATACCTCCCTGTTCCCTGCCATGCCCGACCATATCTCCCTATGCCTACCTATGTCTGACCATACCTCCCTATGCCTCCCTGTTCCTTGCTATGCCCCCTATACCTCCCTGTTCCCTGCCATGCCCGACCATATCTCCCTATGCCTTCCTGTACCTTGCTATGCCCCCTATACCTCCCTGTTCCCTGCCATGCCCGACCATATCTCCCTATGCCTACCTATGTCTGACCATACCTCCCTATGCCTCCCTGTTCCCTGCCATGCCCGACCATATCTCCCTATGCCTCCCTGTTCCTTGCTATGCCCCCTATACCTCCCTGTTCCCTGCCATGCCCGACCATATCTCCCTATGCCTACCTATGTCTGACCATACCTCCATATGCCTCCCTGTTCCTTGCTATGCCCCCTATACCTCCCTGTTCCCTGCCATGCCCGACCATATCTCCCTATGCCTTCCTGTACCTTGCTATGCCCCCTATACCTCCCTGTTCCCTGCCATGCCCGACCATATCTCCCTATGCCTACCTATGTCTGACCATACCTCCCTATGCCTCCCTGTTCCCTGCCATGCCCGACCATATCTCCCTATGCCTTCCTGTACCTTGCTATGCCCCCTATACCTTCCTGTTCCCTGCCATGCCCGACCATATCTCCCTATGCCTATCTATGTCTGACCATACCTCCCTATGCCTCCCTGTTCCTTGCTATGCCCCCTATACCTCCCTGTTCCCTGCCATGCCCGACCATATCTCCCTATGCCTACCTATGTCTGACCATACCTCCCTATGCCTCCCTGTTCCTTGCTATGCCCCCTATACCTCCCTGTTCCCTGCCATGCCCGACCATATCTCCCTATGCCTTCCTGTACCTTGCTATGCCCCCTATACCTCCCTGTTCCCTGCCATGCCCGACCATATCTCCCTATGCCTACCTATGTCTGACCATACCTCCCTATGCCTCCCTGTTCCCTGCCATGCCCGACCATATCTCCCTATGCCTTCCTGTACCTTGCTATGCCCCCTATACCTTCCTGTTCCCTGCCATGCCCGACCATATCTCCCTATGCCTATCTATGTCTGACCATACCTCCCTATGCCTCCCTGTTCCTTGCTATGCCCCCTATACCTCCCTGTTCCCTGCCATGCCCGACCATATCTCCCTATGCCTACCTATGTCTGACCATACCTCCCTATGCCTCCCTGTTCCTTGCTATGCCCCCTATACCTCCCTGTTCCCTGCCATGCCCGACCATATCTCCCTATGCCTTCCTGTACCTTGCTATGCCCCCTATACCTCCCTGTTCCCTGCCATGCCCGACCATATCTCCCTATGCCTACCTATGTCTGACCATACCTCCCTATGCCTCCCTGTTCCCTGCCATGCCCGACCATATCTCCCTATGCCTTCCTGTACCTTGCTATGCCCCCTATACCTCCTCGTTCCCGGCCATGCCCGACCATACCTCCCTATGCCTACATATGTTTGACCATACCTCCCTATGCCTCCCTGTTCCTTGCTATGCCCCCTATACCTCCCTGTTCCCTGCCATGCCCGACCATATCTCCCTATGCCTTCCTGTACCTTGCTATGCCCCCTATACCTCCCTGTTCCCTGCCATGCCCGACCATATCTCCCTATGCCTACCTATGTCTGACCATACCTCCCTATGCCTCCCTGTTCCCTGCCATGCCCGACCATATCTCTCTATGCCTTCCTGTACCTTGCTATGCCCCCTATACCTTCCTGTTCCCTGCCATGCCCGACCATATCTCCCTATGCCTATCTATGTCTGACCATACCTCCCTATGCCTCCCTGTTCCTTGCTATGCCCCCTATACCTCCCTGTTCCCTGCCATGCCCGACCATATCTCCCTATGCCTACCTATGTCTGACCATACCTCCCTATGCCTCCCTGTTCCTTGCTATGCCCCCTATACCTCCCTGTTCCCTGCCATGCCCGACCATATCTCCCTATGCCTTCCTGTACCTTGCTATGCCCCCTATACCTTCCTGTTCCCTGCCATGCCCGACCATATCTCCCTATGCCTACCTATGTCTGACCATACCTCCCTATGCCTCCCTGTTCCCTGCCATGCCCGACCATATCTCCCTATGCCTTCCTGTACCTTGCTATGCCCCCTATACCTTCCTGTTCCCTGCCATGCCCGACCATATCTCCCTATGCCTATCTATGTCTGACCATACCTCCCTATGCCTCCCTGTTCCTTGCTATGCCCCCTATACCTCCCTGTTCCCTGCCATGCCCGATCATATCTCCCTATGCCTACCTATGTCTGACCATACCTCCCTATGCCTCCCTGTTCCTTGCTATGCCCCCTATACCTCCCTGTTCCCTGCCATGCCGGACCATATCTCCCTATGCCTTCCTGTACCTTGCTATGCCCCCTATACCTCCCTGTTCCCTGCCATGCCCGACCATATCTCCCTATGCCTACCTATGTCTGACCATACCTCCCTATGCCTCCCTGTTCCCTGCCATGCCCGACCATATCTCCCTATGCCTTCCTGTACCTTGCTATGCCCTCTATACCTCCCTGTTCCCTGCCATGCCCGACCATATCTCCCTATGCCTACCTATGTCTGACCATACCTCCCTATGCCTCCCTGTTCCCTGCCATGCCCGACCATATCTCCCTATGCCTTCCTGTACCTTGCTATGCCCCCTATACCTCCTCGTTCCCGGCCATACCCGACCATACCTCCCTATGCCTACATATGTTTGACCATACCTCCCTATGCCTCCCTGTTCCTTGCTATGCCCCCTATACCTCCCTGTTCCCTTCCATGCCCGACCATATCTCCCTATGCCTTCCTATACCTTGCTATGCCCCCTATACCTCCCTGTTCCCTGCCATGCCCGACCATATCTCCCTATGCCTACCTATGTCTGACCATACCTCCCTATGCCTCCCTGTTCCCTGCCATGCCCGACCATATCTCCCTATGCCTTCCTGTACCTTGCTATGCCCCCTATACCTTCCTGTTCCCTGCCATGCCCGACCATATCTCCCTATGCCTATCTATGTCTGACCATACCTCCCTATGCCTCCCTGTTCCTTGCTATGCCCCCTATACCTCCCTGTTCCCTGCCATGCCCGACCATATCTCCCTATGCCTACCTATGTCTGACCATACCTCCCTATGCCTCCCTGTTCCTTGCTATGCCCCCTATACCTCCCTGTTCCCTGCCATGCCCGACCATATCTCCCTATGCCTTCCTGTACCTTGCTATGCCCCCTATACCTCCCTGTTCCCTGCCATGCCCGACCATATCTCCCTATGCCTACCTATGTCTGACCATACCTCCCTATGCCTCCCTGTTCCCTGCCATGCCCGACCATATCTCCCTATGCCTTCCTGTACCTTGCTATGTCTCCTATACCTTCCTGTTCCCTGCCATGCCCGACCATATCTCCCTATGCCTATCTATGTCTGACCATACCTCCCTATGCCTCCCTGTTCCTTGCTATACCCCCTATACCTCCCTGTTCCCTGCCATGCCCGACCATATCTCCCTATGCCTACCTATGTCTGACCATACCTCCCTATGCCTCCCTGTTCCTTGCTATGCCCCCTATACCTCCCTGTTCCCTGCCATGCCCGACCATATCTCCCTATGCCTTCCTGTACCTTGCTATGCCCCCTATACCTTCCTGTTCCCTGCCATGCCCGACCATATCTCCCTATGCCTACCTATGTCTGACCATACCTCCCTATGCCTCCCTGTTCCTTGCTATGCCTCCTATACCTCCCTGTTCCCTGCCATGCCCGACCATATCTCCCTATGCCTACCTGTACATTGCTATGCCTCCTATACCCAGCCATGCCCGACCATATCTCCCTATGCCTACCTATGTTTGACCTTACCTCCCTATGCCTTTATGTACATTGCTATGCCTCCTATACCTAGCCGTTCCCTGCCATGCCCGAACATATCTCCCTATGCATACATATGTCTGACCATACTTCCTATGCCTTCCTGTAGCTTGCTATGCCTGCTATACCTCGCCGTTCCCTGCCATGCCCGACCATATCTCCCTATGCTATGTCTGACTATGCCTCATGCCTCCCCGTTCCGGGCCGTGCCCGACCATATCTCCCTATGGCTACCTATATCTGCCTATGCCTCCCATGCCTCACCATTCCCGGCCATGCCCGACCATACCTCTCTTTTCCTTCCGGTACTATGCTATGCCTCCTGTGCTAAATTGCGTAACGGATATGCCACGGGCGGGGGTGTGCGGGCGGGGCAGGGCGGGGGAGTGATTGGCGGGCTACGGGAGATGGTTAAGGTTAAGGCCTTGGAGTTGAAAGGCCCGCCCACGGGGCGTGGGCGGACGGGGGTCTTTTAATTAAAATTTGAAAACTTTTGAATTAAAACAAAAATGTTTTAAATATTGTTCTATTCCTATGTGTTTCGTCATAAATTTGCCAACACTTATGTGTTGTTTCATTTTGTAGGTGTTCTATCTGGTAGGCCCTACTCCCTAGCGGGAGAGCCCGTCCGAAGGACGGGCGTCCCGCTAGTCTTGGGTGAAGATGCAAAGGCATGAACCCGTTCGACTGGCGGGTAACATTTTTTAACCTCAAAGTATAAGTAACTGTAAGTTCAAGGTAATTTCATCATCAGATGACTGTGTCATGATGAAAGAGGAGATCAGGTTGATAAGAGATTAAAGAGAGTATTGGATTGATGATCATGATGAATACGAGGAGCTGTTACGGGCTAGGGTTACAGTGGAACATCGTACAATGAAGACAAAGACATGTAATTGTAATCATTTAAAAGTAGTCTTGCTCTTAATTGTTTGCTGCAAAATATTATGATAAAAGACCTTTGGCTGCAGCTGTTAGTGACCTGCCCGACTGGCTAGTTGGAAAAAAAATCCGAAGTTCCAACCCTGATTGACATACTGAAACGTGATACAGGACTGCAGGTGGAAGAAATCACGACAGTTATGTTTGAAAAGGAAGATCTGGAGAGGCATTGTGGTTCGGAAAAATCATCCGCCATGAGTCAAGTATTAGTCAAGTCAATGTTATAATTTTGAACATTTAATCATAGGTTAGAAGGGTTTTTTCCAATCCAAAACCGTTGGAGTTGGTTAAATGTGGCTCGTGGCCGCTATCGTCTGTGATGTATTTTCTTTCATGATTTGCGCCACCATTCATCACAGCTAAGTAATTCTGTGAATATCAAAACAAAACAACAGAGGGCGGTTGCTATCACGTCTGCCAAATTTTTAATTTGTAAGGGATGTGCTCGACCATATCTCCCTATGCCTACCTATATTTGACCATGATATTATATGGCACGCCGTTTGCATTGTTTTTGTATATCAAATTGTGTTTTACATGTTTGTTTGTTTTATATCAATTTGTGATTTACATGTTTGTTTTTGTATATCAATATGTGTTTTACGCGTTGTTTCAAAATTAACATTGTTTTTGTATATCAATGTGTGTTTTACGTTTTGTTTCAAAATTAACATTGTTTTTTGTATATAGATTGGTGTTTTACTCTTTTTCTGTATATCAATTTTTTGTTTTACATGTTGTTTTTGAATGAATCATCAAAAAAAAATTCATATATCAAAATAACATAAACAAAACACAAAACGATACTGATTTTTTTTTTAATATATCAAACAAAACTATATAAACTATATACTATTTATGATGTGCAATTTCTTAAAAATACAAAAATATTTAATTGTGTATAATATATTTTTTAATAATGTCTTTTATCTGAATTTGCCACGTTGTTTGCTGGTCAATAATGTGTGGTAGTAATACTGATTGTGTATATTTCGTGTTTCCGACCGTTAAATTTATTCTTCTTATAATGTATTTTACTATGTTCTATATTTGTATTGACAACTAGTATCTGGTTTTTGATTTATTTTTAGTATGTAACTGGGTATTAGTAATATTGATTGTATAATTTTAGCATATGTCTTGTTGTAGTTTTAATGATATTTTTGTAGTTTTTAAAATCTTTCTGTGCAGCGCCTTGTGGCTGTTTACATCGTAAGGCGTTTTATAAATCCCATGTATTATTCTTATTATAAAACAGATACTTTGGATATAAAAATCTGACCATATGCAAACGAAATAAACACTAGCAAACACAAACCAGCTTGAAATAAACGTTATATATGAAGAGGTATTTTGCAAAAGGGCCTACATCCACTTTGGCTCTTATTGAGAAAAAGTCAAAAAACTGTTTCTAAATATTCAAGTTGAGCAATTGAAAAACTGAATGGATTATGAAAGAGGTACACTACATACTAATTGAAATTGATATAAATTTTAAATGTGCTAGTTTTATTTATTTTTTAAATCATGTTTACATTTTTTGAAAATTTGGATGTAGGCCCTTTTGCAACAAAACTCCATCTGTTTGTACATAAAGAAAAAATACCACACACAAAAAATCATTTATTTTAATCATTGAAAATAAATAAGTTTGATATTGAAATGTATAGGTCACAATCATATGTTTCAAGGAAATAAAGTCATTTTTTTCAAAAATACCTACATCTCATTGTAAACAGCCATTGAAGTTGTTGTTTTGTTGCAAAAGGGCCTGTATCCCGATATAATTCTGGATACAGGCCCTTTTGCAACAAAACAACAATTTCAATGGCTGTTTACAATGAGATGTAGGTATTTTTGAAAAAAATGACTTTGTTAGGACACAACAATACAGTGTGTTTGAAAGAAAAACTACGTGTACGTGTTTACCCAACATATTGTAGACACCCTGTTCAAGAAATAGATTAAGACTTCTACCACCCCCTTTGAGAACTTTCCAAAAATATTGACAAACAGGACCCCTTGTTTGGCAATACCAAAAGATTTATTGACACGCATTCCTCAATTATATTTATTTATTTATTTGAACATACGCTTTTAAAACAGCGGCACCCGTCTACCCGACGGTGCGTTCATATACAGAAAATTACAAGATTAATACACAATTATATACACAAATTACAAAGTTTTACCATGAGATAGATACATATTATAAACAGACACACAGTCAATCATACAAAATTGATCTGAAATTATGTCAGGCACACGTGGAAAATGGCACTACATGTATATACATGAACAAATATATTAAATTAAATCGTCATTGTTTGCGCATTTCGTCTATAATCGTGCCTTCCATGCACGCTTGGAGAAGGTCTTACAAAATTTGTCAAATACATGATAAAAGTCGTTAACATTGCTTATATTACAAAATGTGGTGTATGTACTACCTAGCATTAATTTATATTTTACATCAAGATCGCTAGAGATAAATAGCACCCATACATCAATACCATTTAAGTCAATTAGAGCCTTTTCTAGATTGTTATATTCATTAGTTTTATAGCATTAAGTGACATGCAAGTGAAAAGAAAGTGTTTTGTATCCTCACTACCATTATTACATAATTGACAGGTGCCATTATTATCAGGGGTCCATTTACTCACTTTGTACTCTAATGGTAATGTATACTTTTCACAAGATTTTATCCTGGTAAGATTTCTATAGATCATGACTTAAATCTATATCAGTTTTCTTTTTGCCCTCCTCCTGTGTTCATTAGCAGCAAATTTACGGTCTTAATGGCAGAATCAATATAATATCCTTTTTTAAACTAAGAGTTATAATTTCCCTTTTCTCGTGCCCAGGCCATCAGTTGCACTTGATAATACCTTATTAGTTCCAAGAATACCAAATTGTATCGGGACTATTTTAAGAATCAATATCCCAATTACGTATAAATGAAGTTCAATCGATGTGCAACTCATTTCTAAAATCAAAAATAGGGGTCACCGACTTTTTTTTACACGAGAATAATTTTAAAAAAAATAGAGGTCTATGGGAAATACGGAGTTTTTTTACACGTTTTGCTTCATAGCAAAAGAAACTAGATTGAAATGTTATGCCGGATTTTTTTTTAAAGATGCGCAAGTATACACACTTAAAAATAGGTAGTCCAAATTTGACTACTTTCTGTAGTCATTTTCAAATGACCCCTTAGTAAGTCATATGACCCTTAATAAGTCAAATATGACTGCATACGGGGTTGATCTTTATATTTTGATTTCGTATGAATTAAAAATAACTATATGAATGAAGTCATATTTGACTTCTATTAAAAAGTCATTTTAAAACAACCCCTTATAAGTTCATTTTGACCCCCTTACATCTTTTGACTTGGTATGAAGTGGAAAATGACTATATTAACATTAGGTCTTTGTTAATTTCATTCTCGCCAGTTTCTCCGAGTCTATATATTATTTAATAATAATAAAAGATATTTTTGAGCGCATAACAACAACAGATAATTTTTTTAAGCGCTTTACAAAAACATCGTAGCTGACTGCAGATGAACCAAAAATATAAGAGCAAAACAACAAAGATTTGGTCACTGCAGTCAACTATGATTAACATGATAAAAGCAAATTGTCTTAAGTTACACATTATACACAATATTAAAAACATGAGAAATGATTAAAAATTACAGTCCCGCTGTACAAAAACCACAAAGCAAGTTCATACAGAAATTGATTGGCTACATTAAATCATTAAATCCATTATCAATAATCATTGGACTTTGACAGCGTGTAATATGGGGATGTGTTGTGTAGGTCACTCACTGGCCCTACCATATTTATTTATTTATTTATTTATTTATTCGGAAAACACTTTCAAAACAGCGGCACCCACCCGAAGGTGGTGCATCCAAAAGAATAAGAGTAAAATACACAAAAATACAAGGTACAATATTAAATATGATATAGACAAGAGAGAGAAGTAATTACAAAATAAACATACATAAATTACGCATGCACGATTAATAATTATAGCGCTAGCTCCAGTAGCGTAGCCAGTGGGTGGGGGCCTGGGGAAGACTTCCCCCCCCCCCCCCCCCCGCGGACACCTAAAATGGGGACGGCGAAGCGGGAAATGGGGACGAGAAGAAGTGGAGAAAAGAGAGAAAGAAGGGGAAGGAGAGGGAGAGAGGAGAAGGGAAAGGGAAAGGAGAGGGGAAAGAGAAGAGAAATGGGGACGAGAAATTGTTCATGTAGTACATTTACTGTGCGATTTTTTTTTGACTGTGCGATTTTTTTTGACCTCACCCCCCCCCCCCCCCCCCCCCCCCCCCCCCCCCCCCCCCCCCCCCCCCCCCCCCCCCCACCACCCCCACCACCACCCACTTACGTGAAATTCACGAGGTAAGTGACTAGAAAAAAAATTGGGGCAACCTTTTACGAACATGCTTAAAAATAGGGACGATATTGATGTTTCCCCCCGGAATGACAATGCTGGCTACGTGCCTGGCTAGCTCATTTAAAGGTAGATGACCCGATCACATTTTCGTAACGCATAATTATTTCAAACATACGGAGATTTTCATATCATATGATATGAAAGCTCGTATTTTTCTCATCATCATACTGAAATTTGACGGCCTAAATCAGTATAATTACGGAGAAATCGATGAATTACCGCGAAAGGTGGTATAAACATCTACCTTTAATTGTGTTTATTCAAGTCATGCTCTGAAATTCTCGTTTTTCTTTTAATTATTAGTAATTTTTATATGTATGTTTATCTATGATGCTTTATTTTTATCCCACATCTGGTGTATTAATCTGGTGTGATTTTTCTTAATATTTGCGTGTATATTGTTATTTTTGTATGAGAACGCACCGTTTTTAAAGACGTGTGCCGCTGTTGTAAAAGCGTATACTCAACATTGCCGCCGAGTTTTCAATAAGTTTTGTTTAGGGTCACGCGTTATGAACTCGCCTCCCAATAGGGTGGTGCCGTTACATTTTTTAGTTTCATGCTGTAATTGTCCTCAAATATTTTTAAAACCACAAAAGCTATCTCAACAAATTTGGTATCATTTTAAAGCCCTAATAACAAGCTATCTGCCTGCAAAATGGCATTGGTATAGCTAATACAGAATGGGAGATACAGCTGTTTGATGTTTGGGGACCAGGGGTGGTGCTGGAAGGGGTGTTTCTGGAAGGGGTGCCGCCTGTACAAACTCAATGGGGATAATCCCATGTTTTGTTCTTTTTACAATAACTAGTCATCTCCTAATGTTACAAACACCATTCTGGTCCCATTTTAAAGGATAATTAGTAGTCTTTAAGTATGTGGTTCAACAGACTTGTCAACTATTTGTAACAACTAATTAATTATGGATAAGACAATGAACATCAGCTTTCTTCCTATTCGCTACACAGTAAACATGAATAATCAGCCTCAATTTACCGGATTTATAAAAATGACAATAACAGAAAAAGTGTTCAACCTATGATAGCAAAAGTATACATTTTTGGAAAGCTTGTAACTAGAGGAATTCAGAAATGCAGTTTATATCAGGGAAGGGTTCATCCTTAAACAAATATTTTTGAAAATTCTAAAAATATATAAAATAAAAATTGGAGATATTCACTAGCCGGTATAATTACCATACCGACGTAGTAACTTTAACAATTATATATCATCTAATGGGTAATTTCATGAGGAATTCAAATATGTAAAGTAAATAATGATAGGGGTAGGTATAAAAAATATATGGATCTCGAATTAAAAATTAAAAACTCTGATATTTTCCCGAACATTTCTGATCATACCATTTTAGTTCTTAGTCGTACTATTAAATTTTAATGGCATATTTGGTTTCCTCATGAAATTTCCCTTCAGAAAATATATACTTTTACTACCTCAGGGGGGTATACAAGCAAATATAAATGTGTAAAGTTAAAATCATGTCGTGAAAGCCAAAATCCGTGTGTAACGCGAAAGGAGGCGAGCTTAAAACACATGACCTTAGTTTATTTATTAGGACATAGCATAGTGACATGCAAGTGAAAAGAAAGTGTTTTGTCAATACCATTATTACATAATTGACAGGTGCCATCATTATCAGGGGTCCATTTACTCTCTTTGTACTCTATGGTTTGAACTAATCTTGAATTTCCTTCAGACAAGCCCCATAAAAATCAATGTTATCTAACAAGTATGTCTCCATGCATGGAGTGAACTTAATACTCAAATAATCGGTAAAAGAGGATTTTGATTTAACATCTTCTTCCCATTCAATGTTAGGTATATTATTGATCGCGCGTTTAACTGAATTTGTTGGCACTATTAACAAATTCAAGAATCCCCGTAAGACACTTTTGCCCAAGGAGGGGCGTTTTCACATACAATTTTCGTAAAATTCGGACACAAAATTTCGCAGTCCAAAAAGCACTGTAGTCAATGTTTTATGATTACTTTTACTATCATTGATATTTGAAACTAAGAAAAACGCAATTTTTACCTTAAAAAAAAAAAAAAATCAAAAGGGGGGGCGTTCGCAACCGTCGCCCCCCCCCCCCATCTGACGGGCCTGGCGTCCCTATAATTGCCCTATGCATGTGACGTTTGCTATATTGACCAATCACATCATAGAGGCGGAGCTTACATACACTCAGATCAGACCGTGAGCATGGCGAGGTGGATCTCGTGTGTTCAAACTCTGTGAAATACAAGCATATGGTAATCACGGAACTGTTTACTAACTTTACTTTAATGTCTTTTTGCTCACGTAAATGTGTTTTCGATCTATTCCATGAAACATCAAGTTTCAAAAATCAGACAGCCGCCATTAAATTTTGAAATGGCACCTTTACATTTTTATGTCGTGGCATTTGCACTCATTGCAGTTGGCAATGGTTTTGAGTTTGAAGTGGATAAAGCCGTTGACAAAATGTTTACCAGATATAACAGAAATGCGTTATTTGGAGTGAATGTAACGTGCGAAAGTACTCTCAACATATCAGATTTGGTGTACAGATTTATATCACCAACAATTTTAGAATGGGATCCCTTGAGTTATTACAGCAAACTCAGTCTTAGTTGTATCAAGTGCTCGCTTCAATCTGTTACAAAGGACAAGAATAAATCATATTCTTACAGATGGCTCCACTGTCCACAACACAGATTACTATACATCATAAATATTCATTAGCTAATCGCGGTTTCCTATTGGTCTATTCCGTTAGCTACGCACTTCAGTATTTAGCCTACTTCCTCGCGTACGGGAAAGACGCATACGCGGGGGGAAAATAAGGGTACTACCGCACCCCTAGGAGGCAACTACCGCACCCCCTGAACGAAACAGTCTCATCCCCTGAACGAAACAGTTCAACAAACGTATACACGTCACATTGTTTAGAACTTTGCATTCTGGCGACGAGCATGGTTATTTTGTTGTTGTCAAAATGGCGTCGTCTGCTGCTGGTCGTTTCGCGGAACTGTCAGAGACGGATTTAGTTGTAAGTTTTTATAATTTCGTGATGAATATTTATGATGTATAGTAAAACAAATACAACATGGTTTATATCGGGGAGTAGTGTGAATTACTGGCCCCTCGGTGTTGGATGAGTGCGTCTACTTCCCTCCGCTACGCGTCGGGAAGTAGATGCACTCATCCAACACCTCGGGGCCAGTAATTCACACTACTTCCCTCTATACCATGTTGTATCTGTATACTATCCAACATTCCTCGTATATTGGGTAAGTGTACACTTTATATTATGTTACTAATTTAATGAAGGCATCATTTTGCAGCTACATTTCACCCTCCTCAAGTTTTAACCTATTTACACCTTTCTTCATGATAAAGTAGGCCAAGATTTTAGATGCATTTTTGGGGGTTGAAAAGTCGATTGATTGAAGATTCACCATGGATCCAACTGTGCAAAACCTATAATAAAAAGTAATCTGTTTATGAACGTCCCATCCAGCTTCCTTCTTTTGGTCCACTACAATTTTGTTTCCATTCTATTTCTGTCATATCATTTTTCCTTCATGCGTGTCGGAGTTTAAGAATGTTTGTAATAATAATGGGAATATGGGGCAACTGGTCCTATGGGGCAACTGGTCCAAAAGTGAAGGATTTTGTAATTGTATGGGCATACAGCTTTCTTTTGAACAGTTCGATTTACTTATGTTGTAAATTGTCATATATCCTTACCTTCTTCATTCCAAAACATTTGCAACTTTAGCGTATCTTTACATGTGATATTCTCCGGACCTTTATACTTATAGCCACCTCCCTGAGTGTCTTATAGAAAATTCTCAGATAGCATGGGGGATTTATGAAGATGGTATTACATCATGTTTAAATAATGTACTTTAAATGATTGATAGATGGGATCCCTTGAGTTATTTCAGCAAACGTAGTTCTTAGTATGGGTGATTTATGAACATGGTATTAGATCATGTTTAATGTACTTTAAATGATTTATAGATATGCAACAGTAAATATTATACATGCAGTATTTAAGTCATCTAAGAGGTTGTATAAGTGCATATTGCATTTGATGGCGTTATCGTATTCGTAGTGTGCTCATAGGGACTTTTCAAAATATGATTAAAACCATAGGTTGTGGTTGTAACAACCGTAAAATGAGCTAACTTGGGGGAATTGGTGGTTTGGATTTGCGATCAAAATTATCATTTAAAGAATGCTTCAGAATTTACCATCATGGTTATTCATTTGATAGAGTTATTAGTTTACGAATTTGCAAATAATAAAGTATACTAGTAGGGACCACAACCATGCTACTGAGCATCCTTCTGCACATGTATGCTTTTCCTATTAAAAACTTGATATTTCAGTTTAATGTGATGTTAGGTCAACTATTTTGTGTTTAAATGTATGAAGGTTGTCAGATATCGGGCCTATGATCACCTTTCCATGCAAACTTTTTTTTTTTAAATTCAAATTCTTGACTTACGTCAATAAACAGCCTAGAATGGGACAAAATTGACAATTAAGGCTATAGATGTTTGAATAAATATTTACTGGTCATCATGGTAGGTCAAGGAAAATATTAAAAATTGAATTTAGCTTGGTAATGTCACCCTGAAAATGTGTTTGATTTTTCGAAATTATGGCGCTCAGCCATGCTAAAATTGTTTTAGTAATGTGCCATAATAATGCCGTAGACATTACACAGTACATTTTTTGAGTTGTTTACTTGTTGTTTACATATGTTTACATAAACTTTTGGGAAGCAACAACATGAAAACTAACAACTATCATGTTGTCAAGTAACGCACATTTACATAAGGTCCAAAATATTGAACATTAAAGAAATTATAACACTTTGGTAATCTGTTGTACCTGTAATCCCGCAAACAATTTGTTTACTAAGTTTGTGTACTATAGTAAACAAATACACTTCCCTACTACGCGCACATATGGCAGTCTGAACACCCTTGAAGACATGGCCATGCCTGCTTACAAATTTAAACCCTTATTTATGTTAATGAAATAATTATACAAACAGAACAGTCAAGGGACAACAACCAAACATTTCTTTACCCAAATCATGGTAAAATAAATAATTTTGCGAGTGTTTATACCTTCCAATTTAGTTTTTTTATCTACCCACACCAAGCCTCACATAATATCACACAACGTTATTTTTAAATTGTTTATCTATTAGTTTATTTGATTAAATTGAACATTTGGTCTGTATTTACCAAATTCAAAATTACCAAGTTTTGTATTGACAAATTCAACCAAATAAGAGCTCATTGCGTGGCCTTTACATAAATGGCTGTATCTTCCTCAAAAATTATCCGATTTTCATGATAAAGGTATCATTTTGTTCCGCATTTAATACTGTAAAGTACTCACTTCCGGGTATCTATATATTTTAATCATAAAGTATGGGAGTGTTAGATCAGAGATTTGAGAAATAGTTGTGTACGAGTCTTGATGTTGCGATGTATAGTTGTGAGAATATCATATAAATCATGGTAGCGTGACAGTCCTTCTAAACCAGGTTATTAAACTGATCATGTAATTCGATGTATGTTTATTATGTCGGCTTAAACAAATGTCGGACGACGGCTCCTCAATGTGAGGTACAAACTCACAGTGGAAAACATACTCAATAAATGACTCAGAAATGAACGAGATTGTACAAAGCTGCCTTATGTTGGGCAAGTAATATCAATTATATTTGTAGGATATTATCTTGCAATACATTACCTGATATATCAATAATTTATCAGACAGGCATAATGTTATGACGATGAGATGAATGACTTTCAGAGCGTGCGACTGACTGCATTTCGTTCACAATTGACATAAAATAGGACTAATATATCCCGATCTATATGTAATTGTAAGGAATAGTCCTTTATTAAAAATAGCTGATGATAAAGTCTGGTGAAAATATTCAGAAAGAAATACGTGTTTTGCTTATAAATATCGGTCGCCTACGTGCAATTGCGTAGTCGCACTCGTCAGGTCCGACCCCGTCTGGAGGTGACTTGTCGGGTTATATGATATGACGAGTGCTACGCATGCGCAGTACGGCGCATTGAAGTAAATCAAGCAAAATGGTACTTAGGATTACAGAACTCTTCACAAATGCTTTGATACAATTTGCAAAGCTGTAGGATAGGTTTAAATTTCTGAGCATTTTTAAAATAAAGTTATGACTGAAAGTTTGCAAATTAAAACGAGTTTTCAAAATCTTTAAAAAGGAAGCGGGGGGGGGGGGGGGGGGGGCGAGACACAAGTTTTGTTTTTTATTTGGACTAATAATTGCTAAAAGGAATCTTCAAACTTATACAAACACTTTGAAATTTTAAAACACCCAAGCTCTCAAAAAAGGGAAAGAACCTCTCCTTTTTGCAGACGACATAACTCCGTTTTTCTAATAAAAAAAATAAAAGCACTTTCAAATATTTATTTAAAACTTTTTCTTTCGCAAACCCATTGTCTCCTATTTTTTTCCAAAAAAAACCCCACGTAAAACATGCAGACGACATAAATCCTTTATATTCCAATCAACAACAAAAAAAGCACTTTCTTCTATTTATTTGAAACTTTTTCTATCGCAAACCCTCTGTCTCCTAATTTGTCCAAAAGAACAAACATAAAACATGTTTTTTTTATTTAACTTGCACTTATTTCTTGGTTAAAATAAAAAATTATCGACCTGAAAAATTTGCTAACATGAAAGAAAAAAAATAGCGAGCTGAAATATCTCTAAAACAACAACATCAAAAGGAAATTACTATTATAAAATTAACGCCCTTGAAATGTTCATAAACGCATATTAGCGCTATTGACAGCCGATGGTTGCACTAAATCACCAAAAGGTGTGCAATTACAGAGGGCGTTATTTTGCAATAGAAACGCTAGAGGGCGTTCGCATAATATAGCGTGGTAAGAATGATGAGAGAAATGGTATTGCGGATTTTTGCAACCTACTTGCAATGCAATAATTCAAATTAGCTGCTTCCATGAAATCCAGGGCTAATATGCGCTAATTTCAAAACTTATACAGTAGCACCATCTTGCAATTTTCAAAATGTTTTCAAATTAGCGCAATTTAGCATGTTAATAGCATCGATATAAACGACATATTTCGATAATTGCGCATTTTTGCAGGCCATTAGCAACATATGTCAAATTAGCTGCTTACATGCAATCAAGTGCCACCCACAACGGTTTTGGATTGGAAAATTTGTCTTCTAATCTATGTAGACTTTTCAAAATGATTAGATCAACATTCACGAAAACGTAATATTCCAGTACGAATTCAAATTTTAGGTTTTCGCGTGTCCATCGTCGTCTGTAAATATGGACATAACAGCAAACGCCCTCTTTCTTTTTTTTTTTTTTTTTTATAACCTAAAAGTTTAGTTGTGCTAAGTGGTGGCGTAATTACTGGATAACAATACATCCAGGCAACGCTGGACACGGGCGTATTTACGAATATTCAGGTTAAAGGGGCACTAAAATATGTGTTGGAGGCTGCGTCCTCAATTATTTAAAACCGGGATTAGTATATTTTTGGTCAGACATAGGTAGGCATAGGGAGATATGGTCGGGCATGGCAGGAACGGGGAGGTATAGGGGGCATAGCAAGGTACAGGAAGGCATAGGGAGATATGGTCGGGCATGGCCGGGAACAGGGAGGTATAGGGGGCATAGCAAGGTACAGGAAGGCATAGGGAGGTATGGTCAGACATAGGTAGGCATAGGGAGATATGGTCGGGCATGGCAGGGAACAGGGAGGTATAGGGGGCATAGCAAGGTACAGGAAGGCATAGGGAGATATGGTCGGGCATGGCAGGGAACAGGGAGGTATAAGGGGCATAGCAAGGAACAGGGAGGCATAGGGAGGTATGTTCAGACATAGGTAGGCATAGGGAGATATGGTCGGGCATGGCAGGGAACAGGGAGGTATAGGGGCATAGCAAGGTACAGGAAGGCATAGGGAGGTATGGTCAGACATAGGTAGGCATAGGGAGATATGGTCGGGCATGGCAGGGAACAGGGAGGTATAGGGGGCATAGCAAGGTACAGGGAGGCATAGGGAGGTATGGCTAGACATAGATAGGCATAGGGAGATATGGTCGGGCATGGCAGGGAACAGGAAGGTATAGGGGGCATAGCAAGGTACAGGAAGGCATAGGGAGATATGGTCGGGCATGGCAGGGAACAGGGAGGTATAGGGGGCATAGCAAGGTACAGGAAGGCATAGGGAGGTATGGTCGGGCATGGCAGGGAACAGGGAGGTATAGGGGGCATAGCAAGGAACAGGGAGGCATAGGGAGGTATGGTCAAACATATGTAGGCATAGGGAGGTATGGTCGGGCATGGCCGGGAACGAGGAGGTATAGGGGTAATAGCAAGGTACAGGAAGGCATAGGGAGATATGGTCGGGCATGGCAGGGAACAGGGAGGTATAGGAGGCATAGCAAGGAACAGGGAGGCATAGGGAGGTATGGTCAGACATAGGTAGGCATAGGGAGATATGGTCGGGCATGGCAGGGAACAGGAAGGTATAGGGGGCATAGCAAGGTACAGGAAGGCATAGGGAGATATGGTCGGACATGGCAGGGAACAGGGAGGTATAGGGGGCATAGCAAGGAACAGGGAGGCATAGGGAGGTATGGTCAGACATAGGTAGGCATAGGGAGATATGGTCGGGCATGGCAGGGAACAGGGAGGTATAGGGGGCATAGCAAGGAACAGGGAGGCATAGGGAGGTATGGTCAAACATATGTAGGCATAGGGAGGTATGGTCGGGCATGGCCGGGAACGAGGAGGTATAGGGGTAATAGCAAGGTACAGGAAGGCATAGGGAGATATGGTCGGGCATGGCAGGGAACAGGGAGGTATAGGAGGCATAGCAAGGAACAGGGAGGCATAGGGAGGTATGGTCAGACATAGGTAGGCATAGGGAGATATGGTCGGGCATGGCAGGGAACAGGAAGGTATAGGGGGCATAGCAAGGTACAGGAAGGCATAGGGAGATATGGTCGGACATGGCAGGGAACAGGGAGGTATAGGGGGCATAGCAAGGAACAGGGAGGCATAGGGAGGTATGGTCAGACATAGGTAGGCATAGGGAGATATGGTCGGGCATGGCAGGGAACAGGGAGGTATAGGGGGCATAGCAAGGAACAGGGAGGCATAGGGAGGTATGGTCAAACATATGTAGGCATAGGGAGGTATGGTCGGGCATGGCCGGGAACGAGGAGGTATAGGGGGCATAGCAAGGTACAGGAAGGCATAGGGAGATATGGTCGGGCATGGCAGGGAACAGGGAGGCATAGGGAGGTATGGTCAGACATAGGTAGGCATAGGGAGATATGGTCGGGCATGGCAGGGAACAGGGAGGTATAGGGGGCATAGCAAGGTACAGGAAGGCATAGGGAGATATGGTCGGGCATGGCAGGGAACAGGGAGGTATAGGGGGCATAGCAAGGAACAGGGAGGCATAGGGAGGTATGGTCAGACATAGGTAGGCATAGGGAGATATGGTCGGGCATGGCAGGGAACAGGGAGGTATAGGGGGCATAGCAAGGAACAGGGAGGCATAGGGAGGTATGGTCAGACATATATAGGCATAGGGAGATATGGTCGGGCATGGCAGGGAACAGGAAGGTATAGGGGGCATAGCAAGGTACAGGAAGGCATAGGGAGATATGGTCTGGCATGGCAGGGAACAGGGAGGCATAGGGAGGTATGGTCAGACATAGGTAGGCATAGGGAGATATGGTCGGGCATGGCAGGGAACAGGGAGGTATAGGGGGCATAGCAAGGTACAGGAAGGCATAGGGAGATATGGTCGGGCATGGCAGGGAACAGGGAGGTATAGGGGGCATAGCAAGGAACAGGGAGGCATAGGGAGGTATGGTCAAACATATGTAGGCATAGGGAGGTATGGTCGGGCATGGCCGGGAACGAGGAGGTATAGGGGGCATAGCAAGGTACAGGAAGGCATAGGGAGATATGGTCGGGCATGGCAGGGAACAGGGAGGCATAGGGAGGTATGGTCAGACATAGGTAGGCATAGGGAGATATGGTCGGGCATGGCAGGGAACAGGGAGGTATAGGGGCATAGCAAGGTACAGGAAGGCATAGGGAGATATGGTCGGGCATGGCAGGGAACAGGGAGGTATAGGGGGCATAGCAAGGAACAGGGAGGCATAGGGAGGTATGGTCAGACATAGGTAGGCATAGGGAGATATGGTCGGGCATGGCAGGGAACAGGGAGGTATAGGGAGGTATGGTCAGACATAGATAGGCATAGGGAGATATGGTCGGGCATGGCAGGGAACAGGAAGGTATAGGGGGCATAGCAAGGTACAGAAAGGCATAGGGAGATATGGTCGGGCATGGCAGGGAACAGGGAGGCATAGGGAGGTATGGTCAGACATAGGTAGGCATAGGGAGATATGGTCGGGCATGGCAGGGAACAGGGAGGCATAGGGAGGTATGGTCAGACATAGGTAGGCATAGGGAGATATGGTCGGGCATGGCAGGGAACAGGGAGGTATAGGGGGCATAGCAAGGAACAGGGAGGCATAGGGAGGTATGGTCAAACATATGTAGGCATAGGGAGGTATGGTCGGGCATGGCCGGGAACGAGGAGGTATAGGGGGCATAGCAAGGTACAGGAAGGCATAGGGATATATGGTCGGGCATGGCAGGAAACAGGGAGGCATAGGGAGGTATGGTCAGACATAGGTAGGCATAGGGAGATATGGTCGGGCATGGCAGGGAACAGGGAGGTATAGGGGGCATAGCAAGGTACAGGAAGGCATAGAGAGATATGGTCGGGCATGGCAGGGAACAGGGAGGCATAGGGAGGTATGGTCAGACATAGGTAGGCATAGGGAGATATGGTCGGGCATGGCAGGGAACAGGGGGGTATAGGGGGCATAGCAAGGTACAGGAAGGCATAGGGAGATATGGTCGGGCATGGCAGGGAACAGGGAGGTATAGGGGGCATAGCAAGGAACAGGGAGGCATAGGGAGGTATGGTCAAACATATGTAGGCATAGGGAGGTATGGTCGGGCATGGCCGGGAACGAGGAGGTATAGGGGGCATAGCAAGGTACAGGAAGGCATAGGGAGATATGGTCGGGCATGGCAGGGAACAGGGAGGCATAGGGAGGTATGGTCAGACATAGGTAGGCATAGGGAGATATGGTCGGGCATGGCAGGGAACAGGGAGGTATAGGGGGCATAGCAAGGTACAGGAAGGCATAGGGAGATATGGTCGGGCATGGCAGGGAACAGGGAGGTATAGGGGGCATATCAAGGTACAGGAAGGCATAGGGAGATATGGTCGGGCATGGCAGGGAACAGGGAGGTATAGGGGGCATAGCAAGGAACAGGGAGGCATAGGGAGGTATGGTCAGACATAGGTAGGCATAGGGAGATATGGTCGGGCATGGCAGGGAACAGGGAGGCATAGGGAGGTATGGTCAAACATATGTAGGCATAGGGAGGTATGGTCGGGCATGGCCGGGAACGAGGAGGTATAGGGGGCATAGCAAGGTACAGGAAGGCATAGGGAGATATGGTCGGGCATGGCAGGGAACAGGGAGGCATATGGAGGTATGGTCAGACATAGGTAGGCATAGGGAGATATGGTCGGGCATGGCAGGGAACAGGGAGGTATAGGGGGCATAGCAAGGAACAGGGAGACATAGGGAGGTATGGTCAGACATATATAGGCATAGGGAGATATGGTCGGGCATGGCAGGGAACAGGAAGGTATAGGGGGCATAGCAAGGTACAGGAAGGCATAGGGAGATATGGTCGGGCATGGCAGGGAACAGGGAGGCATAGGGAGGTATGGTCAGACATAGGTAGGCATAGGGAGATATGGTCGGGCATGGCAGGGAACAGGGAGGTATAGGGGGCATAGCAAGGTACAGGAAGGCATAGGGAGATATGGTCGGGCATGGCAGGGAACAGGGAGGTATAGGGGGCATAGCAAGGAACAGGGAGGCATAGGGAGGTATGGTCAAACATATGTAGGCATAGGGAGGTATGGTCGGGCATGGCCGGGAACGAGGAGGTATAGGGGGCATAGCAAGGTACAGGAAGGCATAGGGAGATATGGTCGGGCATGGCAGGGAACAGGGAGGCATAGGGAGGTATGGTCAGACATAGGTTGGCATAGGGAGATATGGTCGGGCATGGCAGGGAACAGGGAGGTATAGGGGCATAGCAAGGTACAGGAAGGCATAGGGAGATATGGTCGGGCATGGCAGGGAACAGGGAGGTATAGGGGGCATAGCAAGGAACAGGGAGGCATAGGGAGGTATGGTCAGACATAGGTAGGCATAGGGAGATATGGTCGGGCATGGCAGGGAACAGGGAGGTATAGGGAGGTATGGTCAGACATAGATAGGCATAGGGAGATATGGTCGGGCATGGCAGGGAACAGGAAGGTATAGGGGGCATAGCAAGGTACAGAAAGGCATAGGGAGATATGGTCGGGCATGGCAGGGAACAGGGAGGCATAGGGAGGTATGGTCAGACATAGGTAGGCATAGGGAGATATGGTCGGGCATGGCAGGGAACAGGGAGGCATAGGGAGGTATGGTCAGACATAGGTAGGCATAGGGAGATATGGTCGGGCATGGCAGGGAACAGGGAGGTATAGGGGGCATAGCAAGGTACAGGAAGGCATAGGGAGATATGGTCGGGCATGGCAGGGAACAGGGAGGTATAGGGGGCATAGCAAGGAACAGGGAGGCATAGGGAGGTATGGTCAAACATATGTAGGCATAGGGAGGTATGGTCGGGCATGGCCGGGAACGAGGAGGTATAGGGGGCATAGCAAGGTACAGGAAGGCATAGGGATATATGGTCGGGCATGGCAGGAAACAGGGAGGCATAGGGAGGTATGGTCAGACATAGGTAGGCATAGGGAGATATGGTCGGGCATGGCAGGGAACAGGGAGGTATAGGGGGCATAGCAAGGTACAGGAAGGCATAGAGAGATATGGTCGGGCATGGCAGGGAACAGGGAGGCATAGGGAGGTATGGTCAGACATAGGTAGGCATAGGGAGATATGGTCGGGCATGGCAGGGAACAGGGGGGTATAGGGGGCATAGCAAGGTACAGGAAGGCATAGGGAGATATGGTCGGGCATGGCAGGGAACAGGGAGGTATAGGGGGCATAGCAAGGAACAGGGAGGCATAGGGAGGTATGGTCAAACATATGTAGGCATAGGGAGGTATGGTCGGGCATGGCCGGGAACGAGGAGGTATAGGGGGCATAGCAAGGTACAGGAAGGCATAGGGAGATATGGTCGGGCATGGCAGGGAACAGGGAGGCATAGGGAGGTATGGTCAGACATAGGTAGGCATAGGGAGATATGGTCGGGCATGGCAGGGAACAGGGAGGTATAGGGGGCATAGCAAGGTACAGGAAGGCATAGGGAGATACGGTCGGGCATGGCAGGGAACAGGGAGGTATAGGGGGCATAGCAAGGAACAGGGAGGCATAGGGAGGTATGGTCAGACATAGGTAGGCATAGGGAGATATGGTCGGGCATGGCAGGGAACAGGGAGGTATAGGGGGCATAGCAAGGAACAGGGAGGCATAGGGAGGTATGGTCAGACATAGATAGGCATAGGGAGATATGGTCGGGCATGGCAGGGAACAGGAAGGTATAGGGGGCATAGCAAGGTACAGGAAGGCATAGGGAGATATGGTCGGGCATGGCAGGGAACAGGGAGGCATAGGGAGGTATGGTCAGACATAGGTAGGCATAGGGAGATATGGTCGGGCATGGCAGGGAACAGGGAGGTATAGGGGGCATAGCAAGGTACAGGAAGGCATAGGGAGATATGGTCGGGCATGGCAGGGAACAGGGAGGTATAGGGGGCATAGCAAGGAACAGGGAGGCATAGGGAGGTATGGTCAGACATAGGTAGGCATAGGGAGATATGGTCGGGCATGGCAGGGAACAGGGAGGTATAGGGGGCATAGCAAGGAACAGGGAGGCATAGGGAGGTATGGTCAGACATAGATAGGCATAGGGAGATATGGTCGGGCATGGCAGGGAACAGGAAGGTATAGGGGGCATAGCAAGGTACAGGAAGGCATAGGGAGATATGGTCGGGCATGGCAGGGAACAGGGAGGCATAGGGAGGTATGGTCAGACATAGGTAGGCATAGGGAGATATGGTCGGGCATGGCAGGGAACAGGGAGGTATAGGGGGCATAGCAAGGTACAGGAAGGCATAGGGAGATATGGTCGGGCATGGCAGGGAACAGGGAGGTATAGGGGGCATAGCAAGGAACAGGGAGGCATAGGGAGGTATGGTCAGACATAGGTAGGCATAGGGAGATATGGTCGGGCATGGCAGGGAACAGGGAGGTATAGGGGGCATAGCAAGGAAGAGGGAGGCATAGGGAGGTATGGTCAGACATAGATAGGCATAGGGAGATATGGTCGGGCATGGCAGGGAACAGGAAGGTATAGGGGGCATAGCAAGGTACAGGAAGGCATAGGGAGATATGGTCGGGCATGGCAGGGAACAGGGAGGCATAGGGAGGTATGGTCAGACATAGGTAGGCATAGGGAGATATGGTCGGGCATGGCAGGGAACAGGGAGGTATAGGGGGCATAGCAAGGTACAGGAAGGCATAGGGAGATATGGTCGGGCATGGCAGGGAACAGGGAGGTATAGGGGGCATAGCAAGGAACAGGGAGGCATAGGGAGGTATGGTCAGACATAGGTAGGCATAGGGAGATATGGTCGGGCATGGCAGGGAACAGGGAGGTATAGGGGGCATAGCAAGGAACAGGGAGGCATAGGGAGGTATGGTCAGACATAGATAGGCATAGGGAGATATGGTCGGGCATGGCAGGGAACAGGAAGGTATAGGGGGCATAGCAAGGTACAGGAAGGCATAGGGAGATATGGTCGGGCATGGCAGGGAACAGGGAGGCATAGGGAGGTATGGTCAGACATAGGTAGGCATAGGGAGATATGGTCGGGCATGGCAGGGAACAGGGAGGTATAGGGGGCATAGCAAGGTACAGGAAGGCATAGGGAGATATGGTCGGGCATGGCAGGGAACAGGGAGGTATAGGGGGCATAGCAAGGTACAGGAAGGCATAGGGAGATATGGTCGGGCATGGCAGGGAACAGGGAGGTATAGGGGGCATAGCAAGGAACAGGGAGGCATAGGGAGGTATGGTCAAACATATGTAGGCATAGGGAGGTATGGTCGGGCATGGCCGGGAACGAGGAGGTATAGGGGGCATAGCAAGGTACAGGAAGGCATAGGGAGATATGGTCGGGCATGGCAGGGAACAGGGAGGCATAGGGAGGTATGGTCAGACATAGGTAGGCATAGGGAGATATGGTCGGGCATGGCAGGGAACAGGGAGGTATAGGGGGCATAGCAAGGTACAGGAAGGCATAGGGAGATATGGTCGGGCATGGCAGGGAACAGGGAGGTATAGGGGGCATAGCAAGGAACAGGGAGGCATAGGGAGGTATGGTCAGACATAGGTAGGCATAGGGAGATATGGTCGGGCATGGCAGGGAACAGGGAGGTATAGGGGGCATAGCAAGGAACAGGGAGGCATAGGGAGGTATGGTCAGACATATATAGGCATAGGGAGATATGGTCGGGCATGGCAGGGAACAGGAAGGTATAGGGGGCATAGCAAGGTACAGGAAGGCATAGGGAGATATGGTCGGGCATGGCAGGGAACAGGGAGGCATAGGGAGGTATGGTCAGACATAGGTAGGCATAGGGAGATATGGTCGGGCATGGCAGGGAACAGGGAGGTATAGGGGGCATAGCAAGGTACAGGAAGGCATAGGGAGATATGGTCGGGCATGGCAGGGAACAGGGAGGTATAGGGGGGCATAGCAAGGAACAGGGAGGCATAGGGAGGTATGGTCAGACATAGGTAGGCATAGGGAGATATGGTCGGGCATGGCAGGGAACAGGGAGGTATAGGGGGCATAGCAAGGAACAGGGAGGCATAGGGAGGTATGGTCAGACATAGATAGGCATAGGGAGATATGGTCGGGCATGGCAGGGAACAGGAAGGTATAGGGGGCATAGCAAGGTACAGGAAGGCATAGGGAGATATGGTCGGGCATGGCAGGGAACAGGGAGGCATAGGGAGGTATGGTCAGACATAGGTAGGCATAGGGAGATATGGTCGGGCATGGCAGGGAACAGGGAGGTATAGGGGGCATAGCAAGGTACAGGAAGGCATAGGGAGATATGGTCGGGCATGGCAGGGAACAGGGAGGTATAGGGGGCATAGCAAGGAACAGGGAGGCATAGGGAGGTATGGTCAAACATATGTAGGCATAGGGAGGTATGGTCGGGCATGGCCGGGAACGAGGAGGTATAGGGGGCATAGCAAGGTACAGGAAGGCATAGGGAGATATGGTCGGGCATGGCAGGGAACAGGGAGGCATAGGGAGGTATGGTCAGACATAGGTAGGCATAGGGAGATATGGTCGGGCATGGCAGGGAACAGGGAGGTATAGGGGGCATAGCAAGGTACAGGAAGGCATAGGGAGATATGGTCGGGCATGACAGGGAACAGGGAGGTATAGGGGGCATAGCAAGGAACAGGGAGGCATAGGGAGGTATGGTCAGACATAGGTAGGCATAGGGAGATATGGTCGGGCATGGCAGGGAACAGGTAGGTATAGGGGGCATAGCAAGGAACAGGGAGGCATAGGGAGGTATGGTCAGACATAGGTAGGCATAGGGAGATATGGTCGGGCATGGCAGGGAACAGGGAGGTATAGGGGGCATAGCAAGGTACAGGAAGGCATAGGGAGATATGGTCGGGCATGGCAGGGAACAGGGAGGTATAGGGGGCATAGCAAGGAACAGGGAGGCATAGGGAGGTATGGTCAGACATATATAGGCATAGGGAGATATGGTCGGGCATGGCAGGGAACAGGAAGGTATAGGGGGCATAGCAAGGTACAGGAAGGCATAGGGAGATATGGTCGGGCATGGCAGGGAACAGGGAGGCATAGGGAGGTATGGTCAGACATAGGTAGGCATAGGGAGATATGGTCGGGCATGGCAGGGAACAGGGAGGTATAGGGGGCATAGCAAGGTACAGGAAGGCATAGGGAGATATGGTCGGGCATGGCAGGGAACAGGGAGGTATAGGGGGGCATAGCAAGGAACAGGGAGGCATAGGGAGGTATGGTCAGACATAGGTAGGCATAGGGAGATATGGTCGGGCATGGCAGGGAACAGGGAGGTATAGGGGGCATAGCAAGGAACAGGGAGGCATAGGGAGGTATGGTCAGACATAGATAGGCATAGGGAGATATGGTCGGGCATGGCAGGGAACAGGAAGGTATAGGGGGCATAGCAAGGTACAGGAAGGCATAGGGAGATATGGTCGGGCATGGCAGGGAACAGGGAGGCATAGGGAGGTATGGTCAGACATAGGTAGGCATAGGGAGATATGGTCGGGCATGGCAGGGAACAGGGAGGTATAGGGGGCATAGCAAGGTACAGGAAGGCATAGGGAGATATGGTCGGGCATGGCAGGGAACAGGGAGGTATAGGGGGCATAGCAAGGAACAGGGAGGCATAGGGAGGTATGGTCAAACATATGTAGGCATAGGGAGGTATGGTCGGGCATGGCCGGGAACGAGGAGGTATAGGGGGCATAGCAAGGTACAGGAAGGCATAGGGAGATATGGTCGGGCATGGCAGGGAACAGGGAGGCATAGGGAGGTATGGTCAGACATAGGTAGGCATAGGGAGATATGGTCGGGCATGGCAGGGAACAGGGAGGTATAGGGGGCATAGCAAGGTACAGGAAGGCATAGGGAGATATGGTCGGGCATGACAGGGAACAGGGAGGTATAGGGGGCATAGCAAGGAACAGGGAGGCATAGGGAGGTATGGTCAGACATAGGTAGGCATAGGGAGATATGGTCGGGCATGGCAGGGAACAGGTAGGTATAGGGGGCATAGCAAGGAACAGGGAGGCATAGGGAGGTATGGTCAGACATAGGTAGGCATAGGGAGATATGGTCGGGCATGGCAGGGAACAGGGAGGTATAGGGGGCATAGCAAGGTACAGGAAGGCATAGGGAGATATGGTCGGGCATGGCAGGGAACAGGGAGGTATAGGGGGCATAGCAAGGAACAGGGAGGCATAGGGAGGTATGGTCAGACATAGGTAGGCATAGGGAGATATGGTCGTGCATGGCAGGGAACAGGGAGGTATAGGGGGCATAGCAAGGTACAGGAAGGCATAGGGAGGTATGGTCGGGCATGGCAGGGAACAGGGAGGTATAGGGGCATAGCAAGGAACAGGGAGGCATAGGGAGGTATGGTCAAACATATGTAGGCATAGGGAGGTATGGTCGGGCATGGCCGGGAACGAGGAGGTATAGGGGGCATAGCAAGGAACAGGGAGGCATAGGAAGGTATGGTCAGACATAGGTAGGCATAGTGAGATATGGTCGGGCATGGCAGGGAACAGGGAGGTATAGGGGGCATAGCAAGGTACAGGAAGGCATAGGGAGATATGGTCGGGCATGGCAGGGAACAGGGAGGCATAGGGAGGTATGGTCAGACATAGGTAGGCATAGGGAGATATGGTCGGGCATGGCAGGGAACAGGGAGGTATAGGGGGCATAGCAAGGTACAGGAAGGCATAGGGAGATATGGTCGGGCATGGCGGGGAACAGGGAGGTATAGGGGGCATAGCAAGGAACAGGGAGGCATAGGGAGGTATGGTCAGACATAGATAGGCATAGGGAGATATGGTCGGGCATGGCAGGGAACAGGAAGGTATAGGGGGCATAGCAAGGTACAGGAAGGCATAGGGAGATATGGTCGGGCATGGCAGGGAACAGGGAGGCATAGGGAGGTATGGTCAGACATAGGTAGGCATAGGGAGATATGGTCGGGCATGGCAGGGAACAGGGAGGTATAGGGGGCATAGCAAGGAACAGGGAGGCATAGGGAGGTATGGTCAGACATATATAGGCATAGGGAGATATGGTCGGGCATGGCAGGGAACAGGAAGGTATAGGGGGCATAGCAAGGTACAGGAAGGCATAGGGAGATATGGTCGGGCATGGCAGGGAACAGGGAGGCATAGGGAGGTATGGTCAGACATAGGTAGGCATAGGGAGATATGGTCGGGCATGGCAGGGAACAGGGAGGTATAGGGGGCATAGCAAGGTACAGGAAGGCATAGGGAGATATGGTCGGGCATGGCAGGGAACAGGGAGGTATAGGGGGGCATAGCAAGGAACAGGGAGGCATAGGGAGGTATGGTCAGACATAGGTAGGCATAGGGAGATATGGTCGGGCATGGCAGGGAACAGGGAGGTATAGGGGGCATAGCAAGGAACAGGGAGGCATAGGGAGGTATGGTCAGACATAGATAGGCATAGGGAGATATGGTCGGGCATGGCAGGGAACAGGAAGGTATAGGGGGCATAGCAAGGTACAGGAAGGCATAGGGAGATATGGTCGGGCATGGCAGGGAACAGGGAGGCATAGGGAGGTATGGTCAGACATAGGTAGGCATAGGGAGATATGGTCGGGCATGGCAGGGAACAGGGAGGTATAGGGGGCATAGCAAGGTACAGGAAGGCATAGGGAGATATGGTCGGGCATGGCAGGGAACAGGGAGGTATAGGGGGCATAGCAAGGAACAGGGAGGCATAGGGAGGTATGGTCAAACATATGTAGGCATAGGGAGGTATGGTCAAACATATGTAGGCATAGGGAGGTATGGTCGGGCATGGCCGGGAACGAGGAGGTATAGGGGGCATAGCAAGGTACAGGAAGGCATAGGGAGATATGGTCGGGCATGGCAGGGAACAGGGAGGCATAGGGAGGTATGGTCAGACATAGGTAGGCATAGGGAGATATGGTCGGGCATGGCAGGGAACAGGGAGGTATAGGGGGCATAGCAAGGTACAGGAAGGCATAGGGAGATATGGTCGGGCATGGCAGGGAACAGGGAGGCATAGGGAGGTATGGTCAGACATAGGTAGGCATAGGGAGATATGGTCGGGCATGGCAGGGAACAGGGAGGTATAGGGGGCATAGCAAGGTACAGGAAGGCATAGGGAGATATGGTCGGGCATGGCAGGGAACAGGGAGGTATAGGGGGCATAGCAAGGAACAGGGAGGCATAGGGAGGTATGGTCAGACATAGGTAGGCATAGGGAGATATGGTCGGGCATGGCAGGGAACAGGGAGGTATAGGGGGCATAGCAAGGAACAGGGAGGCATAGGGAGGTATGGTCAGACATAGGTAGGCATAGGGAGATAAGGTCGGGCATGGCAGGGAACAGGGAGGTATAGGGGGCATAGCAAGGTACAGGAAGGCATAGGGAGATATGGTCGGGCATGGCAGGGAACAGGGAGGTATAGGGGGCATAGCAAGGAACAGGGAGGCATAGGGAGGTATGGTCAAACATATGTAGGCATAGGGAGGTATGGTCGGGCATGGCCGGGAACGAGGAGGTATAGGGGGCATAGCAAGGTACAGGAAGGCATAGGGAGATATGGTCGGGCATGGCAGGGAACAGGGAGGCATAGGGAGGTATGGTCAGACATAGGTAGGCATAGGGAGATATGGTCGGGCATGGCAGGGAACAGGGAGGTATAGGGGGCATAGCAAGGTACAGGAAGGCATAGGGAGATATGGTCGGGCATGGCAGGGAACAGGGAGGCATAGGGAGGTATGGTCAGACATAGGTAGGCATAGGGAGATATGGTCGGGCATGGCAGGGAACAGGGAGGTATAGGGGGCATAGCAAGGTACAGGAAGGCATAGGGAGATATGGTCGGGCATGGCAGGGAACAGGGAGGTATAGGGGGCATAGCAAGGAACAGGGAGGCATAGGGAGGTATGGTCAGACATAGGTAGGCATAGGGAGATATGGTCGGGCATGGCAGGGAACAGGGAGGTATAGGGGGCATAGCAAGGAACAGGGAGGCATAGGGAGGTATGGTCAGACATAGGTAGGCATAGGGAGATAAGGTCGGGCATGGCAGGGAACAGGGAGGTATAGGGGGCATAGCAAGGTACAGGAAGGCATAGGGAGATATGGTCGGGCATGGCAGGGAACAGGGAGGTATAGGGGGCATAGCAAGGAACAGGGAGGCATAGGGAGGTATGGTCAAACATATGTAGGCATAGGGAGGTATGGTCGGGCATGGCCGGGAACGAGGAGGTATAGGGGGCATAGCAAGGTACAGGAAGGCATAGGGAGATATGGTCGGGCATGGCAGGGAACAGGGAGGCATAGGGAGGTATGGTCAGACATAGGTAGGCATAGGGAGATATGGTCGGGCATGGCAGGGAACAGGGAGGTATAGGGGGCATAGCAAGGTACAGGAAGGCATAGGGAGATATGGTCGGGCATGGCAGGGAACAGGGAGGTATAGGGGGCATAGCAAGGAACAGGGAGGCATAGGGAGGTATGGTCAGACATAGGTAGGCATAGGGAGATATGGTCGGGCATGGCAGGGAACAGGTAGGTATAGGGGGCATAGCAAGGAACAGGGAGGCATAGGGAGGTATGGTCAGACATAGGTAGGCATAGGGAGATATGGTCGGGCATGGCAGGGAACAGGGAGGTATAGGGGGCATAGCAAGGTACAGGAAGGCATAGGGAGATATGGTCGGGCATGGCAGGGAACAGGGAGGTATAGGGGGCATAGCAAGGAACAGGGAGGCATAGGGAGGTATGGTCAGACATAGGTAGGCATAGGGAGATATGGTCGGGCATGGCAGGGAACAGGGAGGTATAGGGGGCATAGCAAGGTACAGGAAGGCATAGGGAGGTATGGTCGGGCATGGCAGGGAACAGGGAGGTATAGGGGGCATAGCAAGGAACAGGGAGGCATAGGGAGGTATGGTCAAACATATGTAGGCATAGGGAGGTATGGTCGGGCATGGCCGGGAACGAGGAGGTATAGGGGGCATAGCAAGGAACAGGGAGGCATAGGGAGGTATGGTCAGACATAGGTAGGCATAGTGAGATATGGTCGGGCATGGCAGGGAACAGGGAGGTATAGGGGGCATAGCAAGGTACAGGAAGGCATAGGGAGATATGGTCGGGCATGGCAGGGAACAGGGAGGTATAGGGGGCATAGCAAGGAACAGGGAGGCATAGGGAGGTATGGTCAGACATAGGTAGGCATAGGGAGATATGGTCGGGCATGGCAGGGAACAGGTAGGTATAGGGGCATAGCAAGGAACAGGGAGGCATAGGGAGGTATGGTCAGACATAGGTAGGCATAGGGAGATATGGTCGGGCATGGCAGGGAACAGGGAGGTATAGGGGGCATAGCAAGGTACAGGAAGGCATAGGGAGATATGGTCGGGCATGGCAGGGAACAGGGAGGTATAGGGGGCATAGCAAGGAACAGGGAGGCATAGGGAGGTATGGTCAGACATAGGTAGGCATAGGGAGATATGGTCGGGCATGGCAGGGAACAGGTAGGTATAGGGGGCATAGCAAGGAACAGGGAGGCATAGGGAGGTATGGTCAGACATAGGTAGGCATAGGGAGATATGGTCGGGCATGGCAGGGAACAGGGAGGTATAGGGGGCATAGCAAGGTACAGGAAGGCATAGGGAGATATGGTCGGGCATGGCAGGGAACAGGGAGGTATAGGGGGCATAGCAAGGAACAGGGAGGCATAGGGAGGTATGGTCAGACATAGGTAGGCATAGGGAGATATGGTCGGGCATGGCAGGGAACAGGGAGGTATAGGGGGCATAGCAAGGTACAGGAAGGCATAGGGAGGTATGGTCGGGCATGGCAGGGAACAGGGAGGTATAGGGGGCATAGCAAGGAACAGGGAGGCATAGGGAGGTATGGTCAAACATATGTAGGCATAGGGAGGTATGGTCGGGCATGGCCGGGAACGAGGAGGTATAGGGGGCATAGCAAGGAACAGGGAGGCATAGGGAGGTATGGTCAGACATAGGTAGGCATAGGGAGATATGGTCGGGCATGGCAGGGAACAGGTAGGTATAGGGGGCATAGCAAGGAACAGGGAGGCATAGGGAGGTATGGTCAGACATAGGTAGGCATAGGGAGATATGGTCGGGCATGGCAGGGAACAGGGAGGTATAGGGGGCATAGCAAGGTACAGGAAGGCATAGGGAGATATGGTCGGGCATGGCAGGGAACAGGGAGGTATAGGGGGCATAGCAAGGAACAGGGAGGCATAGGGAGGTATGGTCAGACATAGGTAGGCATAGGGAGATATGGTCGGGCATGGCAGGGAACAGGGAGGTATAGGGGGCATAGCAAGGCACAGGAAGGCATAGGGAGGTATGGTCGGGCATGGCAGGGAACAGGGAGGTATAGGGGGCATAGCAAGGAACAGGGAGGCATAGGGAGGTATGGTCAAACATATGTAGGCATAGGGAGGTATGGTCGGGCATGGCCGGGAACGAGGAGGTATAGGGGGCATAGCAAGGTACAGGAAGGCATAGGGAGATATGGTCGGGCATGGCAGGGAACAGGGAGGTATAGGAGGCATAGCAAGGAACAGGGAGGCATAGGGAGGTATGGTCAGACATAGGTAGGCATAGGAAGATATGGTCGGGCATGGCAGGGAACAGGGAGGTATAATAGGGGGCATAGTAATGCATAGTATACAGTGTAGTGAGGCATACATATGGCATAGCGAATCATAACCATGCCTATGTATGATGTATGTATGATGTATGATGAATAATGCATATTATGTACAACGCTTAGTATATGAATATTTATAGATCCGCCATATTTTAACTTATAGGTGAATTACATCGAACACTTACCCAAAACAACAACACCACCAAAACATGACTAATATCTTGTTAAATTGCAAGTAAAGTCAATAGTACACGTTGCATTAACAGTTCAGATTTTACCCGAAGAAGTAACATTTCTAACAAGGCTAAAGCAGGTGAATACAGGTGAATACAGGTGAAAATTTTGGTAAGCCCATGGACTTTAATAAGTCCATATAAAGGCTAAAATGTGTTCCTTTTTTTGCATTTTTTTTTATTGACTGGCTGGTGTGGTACTCAGTCATATGAAATGGATATGATCACGATGTCATCATCATGGTTCTGCCGTGGACTGTGGTACTGGAGTGGTATAGTCGTCGTCAGAATACTTTGGCAATTTTGTTTGTGACAACTGCGTACAGCGTAAACACAGAAGTGCGTTGTAGAACAGCGTCACAACAGCGTTATTTTTTAGCAGTTCGATGCGTCGCGGCCGCTGTAAATTCGATTGGCCGCAATTGTATCTAATTCTAAAGCCTAAGGGTCACTACCGTCAAACCAGTTCAGTTTCTGACATGCTAAACACCCTCAAATGGCCCAGTCTCCAAGACAGACGACTCCAGAGCCGGCTTGTTACACGCGAATTCTACCCCGCGATCGATCGTGACGGAACCCCCGCGTTGTGTGGTGGCATATAAACCCAATTTTCAGTGGTATGCACTTACCGTCCAGGCTACATTTGACGTCTTAGAAAATGTCACTTGGGCTTAGCAAATACTTCAGAGTTACAAATATAATTCAAACATGAAAATCGGTGGATTACATCGTCGTCAAATTGTATTTGAAGAAAATGGTGTGGTCGGAAAAAAACATGATTCGGCGACATTGTTTTGATAACGTCACGAGGTCTCGCGATATTTTGCGAGAATTCACGTTGATTCGGCGACATTGTTTTGATAACGTCACGAGGTCTCGCGATATTTTGACAGTATTTTGACAGTACTTGACAGTTGTTGAAGAGACACAGGTGGTACACACAAAGGAAGTCGATATCTTAATCCGTTTAGACGACATGTTTTCACGAATTTTCATTTTCGCACCTCAGATAATGCGCTGTTTTTCTGCTTCCGTTTTTCGGTTTTAAAAATAAGGTAGGTAGAAATGCTCTGTAGGAAAACGTATTACTGATAATCTTATTTGCAAACGTTTTACCTTTGCGGTGTTCAAGAAATATTTTTATGTGAACTATTCGCTGCTGTGACACAGTTTTATCGGCTTTGAAACCAGGGGCTATTTCATTTGGTTGAATCATAGATCCAACCAAATGTAGTTAGTTGTACCGGCTTGTAATGATGTACAAGATTCGTTACGACTTGGTCGACATTGATTGGAAGCAGCATCTCACTCCCCTCTCATCTTCCACCAGAGGACACAACTCTCGGTTTTTCATTCCCCACACCCTCTCTTCAGTCTACACCAGCTCGTTCTTCCCTCACACCATCAGGGATTGGAATATCCTCCCTAATTTTCCTGCAGATTTACATTTCTGATCATAGATCATGAATGAAAAATAAATCATGACAATTATATATTTATGATTTTAAATGATCAGAAATGTATGTAAATCTGCAAGAAAATCTACTTTCTAAAAAAATCATGAATAGAGGGCGCCCCCTGGAAAAGATCACATAATATGACTTTAAGGTCAGTTGGGGATAACTGTTTTGATTTTTTTTATCAAAACAGTCTCTTATTTTCGGGTGATACAAGAATATACTACACTCGCTATAAAAATATTTGTATAGGTTGTGCAATATAATCTTGTATCACCCTCAAAGCCATTCAATATTATATAACTAATTATTACTATAATATTTATTATAGGCCTACTTATTAATAATCTTCATTCAATAGGGTAATTGTTGCTTTCCATTCGCCATATGTCATGGAATAAAGCGCATTTTTTTCGTTTTAAAAAATACAGTTTCAGTAAAGCCAAGATGTTGTTCAACATAATGAGGTACAATGCAATTTCAATATCAGATTTTTTTTCTTCTTCACACCTACAGTATGTTAACCTTAAACTGATCAGCCTCAGTGGAGAGTAGATTTGTCATGCAAGATCTGCCTTTGATGAACCCATGTTGTTCTTTGGAGAGAAGGTTGCTTAAATTATTTAAGTGCTCGAGAAGGGCATCTATGACTAAACGATTCCATGATAACATGATGGTTGGTTGTATCGGGATTGAATGGCGAAGAAAGAGAATCAGAGTAATTCTGTAATACAGCGTTTTCACTCACACTATACAAAGGGTGAAATACCCTTCACTTTTGATTTTCACCCTTCAAAAATATTCTCAAGAGCTTACTGCCCAAAACACTGCGCAAGCACACGTTTTGGCCATCATTTTGGTTTTTCACCCTCGAGAAATTAATCTAGTGAAATTGCTGAAATAGGTTAACCAAATGGTAAAAATTTAAAAAACATCAAACCTTTCCAAAATGGGTGTCATAGGGTGAAAGGACATAGAGTGTACTTTCATGAAATTATGTTTACTTGAACAATCCTTTTGCAAAAGGCGCTATATAAATACTGATTATTATTATATTATTATTATTATGTGTCAGGCTATTGTATCATTCAACCTAAAATATACACATTTTATTAGAGTAAAAATAACCCTTAAAATGCTCTTCTTTTTTTATCCAGAATAATATAGATAACGCTTGCAATGCCAACCTACCATAAGTGAGGATGGACTTTCACATGTAAATGACATAAATTTTAGACAACCGTACTGAATTTAACCATTAAGGCTGTGAATGCACGGGTAGTTTCGTACCTGGGTACCCGACCCGTTTGTCGGGCGGGTGAAAATGGACACTAAAAAAAGATAAAAAAATAAATCTTTTTTTTTAAAGTTAATTTTTTTTTTCAAGTACAAATTTGTCCCCAAAATGACACATAATGGGGTCAATAGAGGTCATCTTTTTTTTAACATTTCGGGTATTCGGGTACCAAATTTGGTACCCGGGTACCCGGAATAGCGGGCGGTTTTACTGAAATTTTGGAATTGATCCTGAAAACACATAACTTATTATTGCAATACTTTAATTTATAACAAGAATTTATTCTTGTCAATGTGCTAGTCTCATAGGAATTTCTCTCCTACTTGTAGAACTTTATGAAAATGATAATTTAATTTGACTATAAAGTGATAATTTAAAACAATTATTCGGCCACGGAAACGACGTATCAAGACAAACCTTTACGGCCCAACCTCTGTTAAATATGATACAGCTCCCATTTTACCAACATTGATTTATTTTCATTTATTTTTATTTTCAAAACCAGACCCTACGTCAGAGATAGAACTAAGGCACTCAAAACCAGATCCCACATCAATGATAGAACTAAGGGCACTCAATCCAGACCCCACATCAATAATAGAACTAAATGCACTTAACCTACATGTAAGGGCACACCACCCTATAACTTAACAGGCATGTTAAAACATGCCTGTTAAGTTATAGGGTGGTGGGTGGGTTTTTACAATCGGACTGGAAGGCAGCCAAAGCGCGATCTGCCGATTCAAACCGCGGGAAAACACCGGAAGTGGAAGCCTAAATAGTCAGCAAAAAAGTTTCAGCGTGCCAAGCCCAGAAAGGATGAAACTTTCAGCCGGCAGCTTTGTTCTCCTTGCATGTGTGTCGGAAAACTTAATTATCTTCAGGCACTTCAATTATGTACGTCCTACCCCAAACCTAATACCAGCTAAAAAATAAGACTAATGATAATCTAAGGAACTACATGTAATACTGCGAGTGTATGAATTCACATGAAGACAATGTACATGTACTCTATACTACTTTCAGAGCCTAAACTTTGACCCCTGATTTACCAACTTTGTGCACAAAACTTATTTCTTTTTTGGTTGTCCACCCTAGCAACGTTGTATAGGTCCTAAAGATTATTTCTATACCCACACCAACCTTTTACAGCATGTGTGGGTACAGGTGGATTATTATGGCCCCCTGTGTTTGCTATCTATTTATTAAGGCAGACAAATTTATATTTTGTTTTTTGTTTTTATCTCTTTGATATAGACCACATCATCAACCATGGCATCTAGTGGTAGAAGACCTGGGGATTCTCCGTGGTGGGTTAGTGGTTTAAAGTTAGCAGCAGGACTTGGTGCTGCTGCTTTAGGTAAGTACTGTCTTGGTGTATTTGGTCTCAAAGTGGGAAATTGAAATTTGATTAAATATACAATGTAATAATGTTTCAAAGTGAATGTAACACATGTTTGTGTTTTCACTCCAAATAGTTTCTTTTTAGCACCTGATCTCTTACAGGTAGCTGTTCCAATTTTCAACTTGAAGTTTTCTATTCTACATGAAAGGTCATCCTTAAAAAAGTCGTATTCCAAAGTTTGAGTTGCATAACTCTAATGGTTCTTATTTTAGACACACAAGATGCAGTGAAATGTGCCCATTGAGTTGTATGTGCCCATTGAGTTGTACACAAACTATTGGTGGTTAACCACCTTTCGCGGTAATTCGATGTTATTTCACCGATTTCTTCGTAATTATACTGATTTGGACCGTCAAATTTCAGTATGTTAATCATAAAAATATGATCTTTCATATGATATGAAAATCTCCATATGTTTGAGAAAAATCTGTGTTATGAAAATGTGATCGGAACATCTACCTTTAATTACATTGTATAAAGGTGGCAAAGAACTTCAGCACTTTTATCTATTATAACTGTGTATTAAAGCGTAACAATTGTTGTTGTTTTTTTAATATAAAGAGAAAATGTGAACACTAGCCCAACAGACAATTACAATGTTAATGTGATTGGAAATCAAACAGGTAATTCTCTACAAAGAGCTCTGATGACCAATCAATTGGCTCACTTCAATACAGAAAACATGCACAATACAAGATACACAAATGGGCATGGGTTAAAAATGCCAATGAAGGTGACATAAGAATTAAGATAAAAAGCCCAGCTGCCCAAAACATACAGAGAACTGTCATCTGCGGTTCCCATTGGTGGAAGAGAAAAGCACAACTTTGAGCTGACTAATGCGTGCATCCGATTGGCCCAATGGTATTCATGACATCCAGAATGTTACACGCGTGCAGGGCCAGTCCTGAACCCCGGCCTTCAACTCAACAGAAAAGTTGGTAACCATGATCGTTCTAAATATCGCTGAAAAGATAAATATTTTCGAGTGTCAGCGCGGACCTTTCAAATCATGAAAATAGGGGTACTTTGTGAATCAAGTTTCCACAAACTTTGGGATAAGGGGTATTTCACTCATGGAGCTTGTACACTTAACCGATCAGAAGATGGTAACAACCCAAATCCACTATTTGAGTACATCAATTCATAACACAGGACCATAAACCCCTAATAATTGGAAGGGACATAAGTTGTTATCTATTTTACATGTATAAAGTGCAGCGTTCGATTTACCTGGTGTCGCATCACAAAATGTCACAAAGAATTTGATGAAAAAAATGCCTACTCGATCTGTGATCCACAAAATAAATATAAAAGAGCTGTTTAAAAAAAACATAGCAAAAGCATGTGGTTTTCAGCACTTCACAGCGACCAGCAAAAAAAACACATGATGTAAAAGTTCATCTGTATGAAAATAATAGTATAGTCTCATGGCATTTGGTAATGATAGTGTCTTGAAAGCAGACAGTGTTTTACATAAGGTAACAAGTGTATTATGAGACTATTGTAAAAATTAATTTGAAATTAATACTTATGTAGAATTTGATATAAAACTTTCTTAAAATAGATAAAATGGTTTTAAAACAACTTTAAACATGAAAATATGAGTACATCATAAATAATTTTAGTATGCCAAGTGAGGGCAGTTCCATAAAATTCCAATTTCCAATTTAATTTTCAAGAAAGAATGCATAAAACTAAAATGGCTTTCATATTAAAACTATAGATTCATGTAAAGAAAGTCTTCAAAAACTTTAGTTCCAGTTCACAATACAGACAAATTTATTTTAAGTAAACTTAGCCTATTGCTGTTTTTTTACCAGCGCTCAACGCAGATCAAACACCCAGCCGTACAACAACATGTCTTTAATGGTGCTGCTGCAAAATAACACTTTTAACAATAACAAAACAACAGTACAAGTTTTTACAACACCATTTCAAAACTGTGATCATCAAATGAGTTGACTACACAAGTCTACAATTGTCAATGTCTCGTTTATTTAACCAATTTATATACAAATCTAAAACGTGCACAGCGTTTAAAATATTAATTTTATTATTTATAAGAAGAAAAAAAGCTATGCAAAATTGGTGAATTGCTACACAAAACGAATAGTGCATAGCACTTCTTGCTACACACCCAAAATGCTTGAAATTGAACACTGATAAAGTGTCATTGAAAAGTGGTGTTTGAAATTCTATTCATTCAAAACTAAAAAAGGGGTCATTTTAACCCGCAATTTTGTTCTCGATTTTTTTTGAAAAAAGAAGGGGAGGCTGATCGGTTTGTCACGGACGGACGTTTGTGCAAAACATGAGCGAAAATCAGTTTGTAAAAAGTAACTACTGACATTTATTCAACTTTTTATGTTTAATGTTATAGAGAATCATCAACTTTATTGAAATACACAAAAAAAAATAAGGTGTGGTTTGTTACTAAAAATAGAACGACGGAAATGTTTGTGTCACGGACGGACTAGATAGAAATAGGGTTCTCTACCTTTTAGCGCTTCGTTTTAATTTCTATCTAGTCAACTCCATATTCCCCAATGCTTTCCAGGTCAAATAGTAAGTAAGTTACATGGTTTGAATATCTGATACACAGCATTTAAAAATATTTCTTATTTTTTACAGGGGTGGGGTAACAAACTTTGTCACGGACGGACATTTTTGAGCGTCACGGACGGACACAAATGTTAACTACATAAAAAACTTTGAAATTGCCACTTATTTACACTTTAGTATGAAAAAATGGTATCAAATACTTACAAAATAGTAAGAAAAATGTTAAGTCATGAATTTTTAGTCTTAGTAATAAAAAGCAGTCAAGATATTAGTCTTTTTCCAACACTACGGACAATATAGAAATAGGGTTCTCCGGACCTTTAGTACTTCTTCTTAATTTCTATTTAAACAATTCCATATTCCTTAAGCTTTCCAGGTCAAATAGTAAGTGAGATACATGGTTTGATACACAGCATTTGAAAACAGATTTATTTTTTACAGGAGAATGGTAGACCTGTAACAAACTGTGTCACAGAAGGAAATTTGTTAGGGTCACGGACGGACACAGATGTTGAAGAACTTTGAAATTGCCACTTATTTACATGACAAAATGGTATCAAATACTTACAAAAATAGTAAGAAAAATTGTATGTCATCATTTTTCAGTCTTAGTAATTAAAAAGGATCACAAGATACCAAAACCAGTGTGATGGTTATATTCAAAGGTTGCAGAATTTGGCACTTTGATAGCAGAGGGTGATCGGTTCAAGGTTTACATTGGTATGTAAAAAAAACACTTTTTGATATTGATATTGAAATGTACCTCACAATATTGGACAACATCTTGGCTAACTGAAACGGCATTCGAAAAGAAGAAAAAATGCGGAAAAGTTTTCGGAACAGTCCATTATTGCCCCAAGGGGTAGAAACAAGATGCGTCATGGACGGACATTCTTAGTAGAAGTTGACCTTGCCATATTTTATGTTAATGAAACATTTTCATTTTTTTTAAATTAAAATTGATAGACGGCACATTTATTCATTAAATAAGAAATATATTTTAGAAAAAAGTTCTGGGAAGTAATTACCCTGCCCTTGTGATAACTTTTTGATGCAGAACTGTCCGTCCGTGACGCAAAAAAAGTTTTACAGTTTTACAACTTTTTTCAAGGAAAGAGAGAAAAAATAAAAACATAGTGAGCTATCTCCCCTATATACCCCCTTTCTCATGTAGAAATGAAACTTAACAATGGCGTCAATAAATAAGTTAAATCAGTGATTAAAAGTTGTCACGGACGGACATTATTCAGTTCTGAGTACAAATGCCAAACTGAATCCTGCCCCTTTTACCATAAATGGCAAGAGATAGACCTGCTGCATCATATAAATAGACTGTATGCTGTGATACAACTTTGTAAAACAATTTTGACCCTTCTTTGATAAATTTTGTTCGATTAATTGTGTAAAAGACTGTATGCTGTGATACAACTTTTTAAAACAATTTTGACCCTTCTTTGATAAGTTTTTGTTCAATTAATTGTATAATTAAAAGGTTAGTGATAATGGATACATGTAGGCATCCAACTGTGTTTTGAGTTTTTCAAAGTTTCATGAAGAAAAAGCCTGCAACTTTTGATAGTGCAAAGCTTAAAATTAAATTAGTGCTAACATCTCCAATGATACTTTCTGATTTCAATGCTGTTACTTGCTTTTATTTTACATACACTTATTATAAGGGGCAATTTTAAACAGTGTCTTTTAACTGATCTCATGCTACCCCTTTTATTTGCAAGCATTATTTCAGCATGTACAGGCAGTAAGGTTAACAAGCGCAAGCTATAAGTACTACAGATTCACCGAAGATGATCTGCTGAGGGTTCACAAATGCGCAAATAAGCAAATGACTTCATTTGACTTCAAGTAATTTTACAGTGCACCTGGTGAGCATCATAACATGTGCTCACTGCTGTAGCAAACCTACTCATTTGCATAAAGGGCATACCTGTATGGACTAGTTCATTTAATGGTAAGAGGGGTGGTATTCAGCTTTGCTTGTGTGCTCAGAACTGAACAGTAGCTAACAGTGTCCGTCCGTGACAAAATTTGTGTCCGTCCGTGACAACTTTTAATTAAAGATTTAACTAATTTATGCCTGCCCTAATTAATTAATACTCCTGCATGGGAAAGAATACATATAAGGGAGATACTTCACTATGTTTTTATTTTTTTACTTTGTCCTTGAAACTAGTTTAAAAACTTTTAAACTTTTTGTGTGTCACGGACGGACAGCAAAACATCAAAATGTTAACGCAAGTCTAGCGATATAACTTCCCGAGAACTTTTTTCCCAAATATTTATCTTATTTGATGGAAAAGTGTGTCAGCTATCAACATTACATCACAAAACTCTGAAAATGTTACATTGACATAAACATATAGCATGATGAACTTGAACTAAAATGTCCGTCCGTGACGCATCTTGTTTTCACCCCTTGGACAATAATGGACTGTTCCGTGAACGTACCACATTTTAATTTTTTTTAAATGCAGTTTCAGATAGCCTAGATATTGTCCAACATTGTGAGGTACCTATCAATATCAAAATCAGAAATTTATTTTTTCATAACCATGTTAACCTTTAACCGATCAGCCTCAGGGGTAAAATCAATGGAAATTCCTTGCAAAGTGGGACTTTGAAAAAATGAAGAATGATCATGGTTACCAACTTTTGTGTTAAGTTGAGGGGCCCTCATGTTCCCTGACTGGTAGCATTCTTGACTATCATTAGCCATTTTCCACAAGGGTCAATCAATATTTGATTGCATGAAACTCCTACGCTAAGAGTAAAAGCAAGATATACCAACAGGGTGTGGGGAAACAGGTAATAACAAGGGAGAATAACGCGATAAAACAGATAAATAACAACAACAAAAAAATATTAAAAAAATGGAAATGCACTGGGACAAGCAATGAAAATTGCTATGCAATAAAACAACCAAGATATATCTGAGACTACTCAGCCTACATCAAAGTTCCAACATCCAATAACTAAAAAATCCCCAAGATTTTTACACACACATTGTTTTGGATTTTCAATTGAAAGTTTTAATCAAAATTGGATATTCACTACTACTACTAGACACTTTCAACTTATTGTACATCGAAAGTCCAAAAATCAAGTTTTTCACAAGGATATTTTCATTGAGAAACTTGGATTGGGTCCATAAACTTGGATTTTTGGGCAATCAAAGAATTTTGGGAAAATATAGATTTTCAAGTTATGGGACATTATCGTCCAAAGATTGATTGTCAGCTCAGTGTGAAAAGGCTTACTGATCTTTTCAGGGATTGATTATCCAAAGATTGATTGTCAGCTCAGTGTGAAAAGGCTTACTGATCTTTTCAGGGATTGATTATCCAAAGATTGATTGTCAGCTCAGTGTGAAAAGGCTTACTGATCTTTTCAAGGATTGATTATCCAAAGATTGATTGTCAGCTAAGTGTGAAAAGGCTTACTGATCTTTTCAGGGATTGATTATCCAAAGATTGATTGTCAGCTAAGTGTGAAAAGGCTTACTGATCTTTTCAGGGATTGATTATCCAAAGATTGATTGTCAGCTCAGTGTGAAAAGGCTTACTGATCTTTTCAGGGATTGATTATCCAAAGATTGATTGTCAGCTCAGTGTGAAAAGGCTTACTGATCTTTCAGGGATTGATTATCCAAAGATTGATCATCATTGCTCCATTTTTCAGGGCTTGAAAAATGTTTTATTTTCTGGGAAGAAACAAAATTTCCCTGAAAGAAGGCTAGATTTCCTTTCCCTCCCACTTCCCAATTTTCCTGGTAATGAGTTTCTCAAATTCACCATTTTACGAAACCTGTGCATCTGACAGATAACAATTACAAATATGACAGGTGTATTTGTTGAGTAAGTGCTGAGTATGACCTAATGCAAATTCTTTCAATTGAATATTCTCTTTACAATAGGTGCTTATGCTGTCGCCAAAGCTGCTGAATCCTTGCAGGAAGAAGAGCCCATGAGAAGCCACACACATTCAGCACAGGAGAAGTCAGAGGAATCCTGTAAGGGTAAGCCTTACCAATCAGATGATAGTGATGATGATGGTGATAATCATTGGGTAGATATCAATGATTCTGACGAGTACTCGGATTCCAGTAATAGTGACACTCCTCCTCCATCATCTATGGTTCCAAGTAAGCCAATGATAGACCAGCTCCAGCAGTATTATGAAGACAAAGTGAAAGTAGCGGAAAAAGAAGTAACAGGAATGAAAGCTGTCGTAGAACAAGTTGCTCAGTGTGTTAGCGAGTACATCATTGGACGAGGTGATAATTTGCTACAAGGAGATGTCTATGCAACTGGCAGTGCATATGAAGGCACAGCATCACTTCATCCAGACAGGTGTGTATGATGTGCTATATTATCCCATGTCTTTGCAGTTGAGTATTTTTGTTGTCACATTCTTAATGAATATTTGCTCATACTGCTTTGAGACAAGAACAGTAACTTTCCAATTTGTGTTAACTTGAGGAGCTTTTTTGAACCCAAGTTCCCTCTGTTATTTCTCATGAATCCAAAGCTTTACCCAGAGTCAATACTATAGAATTTATCATAATTACAACATTCAAATGTCAAAATTTACCCTACTGTGCCCCTTCATTTCCAAATATTGAGTTCATAATGAAGTCCACACATAATCTACCCAGGTAATACCATTATGTCCATGATAGCTATGTCAAACTACCATGTTTTGTATAAGTATCATACAAAGGAAGGTTCAGCTTGGTACTATTGACTATAGTCGGCTGCAAAGAACTTCTGTACTTTTTTCAGTTACGACCACATTCTAACGTAAACACGGAAGTGCTGTTTGCCATTGATGGAGTAAAATATTGTATCTATAAGCTGACCAATGCATTTTATTCATTGTAATTTATCTTTCAAATTTCTCAGATTTGCTATCATCGTCCCACTCTGCATGGAGCCCAACATGTGGAAAGTGATGAAATGTCCAGGATATTGTCTTGTGCAAAGAATCAACACAGATAGGATGCGTCCAGGCACCAGTGTATGGGATAAGTACCTTGTTGGGTCCTACTTGAATCCAGAGTACATACTAAGGTTCCTGGAAGGTGTGCTCAATAAAGTTGATAATAAAGGATTCACATTCAGCTACACAAACTCATATGTTACCAAATCAGACATAGCTCTTACCCTAGAGATCATACAACCAGTAGGGGGAATGGTAGAACACTTGACAATTGAAATCATACCATCTATAACAATTGAAGGCGCAGATGGCGAGGTTTGTTTAGATGGCATCCCATATGGTGTCATGTCCAAATTGGCAGACAGCGGCAGACGACACAAAGATCGTAGCCAACAAACCAGCAACCCCTATGAGAATCTTTGGCAGCAATCGACAAGAACTCAAGAAGCAGAAATGATTCGTGTCTTAGAAGAAGATGGTGGGTGCCGTAGGAAAATCCTACAGATTCTCAAGGCAGTTTGTAGTATGCAGCCTCCTCTGACTATGCTAGCACCATACCTGCTTAAAACTGTCTTACTGCATATGTGTGAAGAAGAGAGTGAGTGGGAGGAGGTGATGATGGCTGAGCGTTTCTTGGATGTGATGAAGCGTCTTGAGCAATTCCTTGAGGATCAGTGTCTTCCACACTTCTTCCATCGGGAGGTGAATCTGTTAGAAGGCTTCAGACCTAATCAACTAACGAAGATCAGGAAATACCTGATGAAGAGACTGAATCAACCTGGTAGGATAGACACACTTCTTGTGTGAAGCCCAGATGCAGATTCTCTATTTTGATATTTTGTCATTATAGTCTCCATTTGAATTTATTTGAATTTAATTTTTAATTTAAAGTTAGTGTTTATTTCTGAAAATTATTACTCAAGATAACTTGTACATATGTACACAACTGATAAACTTTATTATTTTATTATTTTGAGATACATGCATCAAATATCCTGAATGATGAATTCTTAGCTTTCAAAATTCTAGTAAACTGTTATCAATTTGTTATTAAGGCTCAATTAGCTGATGTGATCTTGCTTTGGTCTAAATGAACCAACATACCTCTTTGTGGAATGTTTATGTATTTTTGTTAGTGATTTTGTCAACATATAATATAGGGAGTTCACTTTGTATACCCCACCACCAGTGTGCAATATATACTATTTTATTTGTGTAGCAATTCCAAATATTGCGTAGCATTTCATCACATTTGTTTGCAATACAATTGGGAAATTGATTAGCAATTCTTCAAAATTGTGTAGCATTTCGCTAATCTATACCGGATATATTGCACACTGCCCACCACCATATATGTTTTAATGGGGCCTCTAAAGAACAACCCATAATCACACACATTGAACAATCAAAATGCTAGGTATTCTAAAGAAAGCCAAAAAGGTTGGTGAGAAGTCAAAGTATTCATAGATGTGTCTTTTATTTTATATGAATACTTTTATTAGAATGGCATATATTTACATTTCACTCACTCTCTGCATCATTATGGTATAGTCCACGTAAAGATGTTATTACTAGATTTTTATAAGCTAATAATAAAACAACTCTTTGTAAAGATTAAATTCAACTCACATACAGTATTAGGCCACTTCAAATTAATTATTAGATTCTTGTAGCACAGACCTTCGAAAAGTGAAAAGGGAGAGCGGTTTTTGTTTTTATATTTGACTAAATTGACACATAAATATGGCTGTTTTCATGCAAAATTCATATTACCAGCATCTTTCAGCAGCATAAGGAAAACGGTGAGGCTCTTTTTTATGTTAAGTTTTATGTGGGTTAGACCCCTAGAGTTTTATGAAAACACTTGAAAGTTACTGTTAGTTGATTAATACATAATTAGGCCTATCAACCATTGACATTTCAGTATTAGAAACTCAATAATCTATGAAAATTGATATTAAAAAATGTTTTGACCATATCACAGAAAGTGAGGGCTACGAGAATCGAATACATTTTTTTAAGTGGCCTTATGTTCTGATTTATAACTACTAGTCTAATAGTGGCCTTTTTGGTGCCCTTTGCTCAATGGCATCAAAGTGACACCCCTAAAAATTGACATTCAAAACTATTAAACTAGTATTATAGTGTAGGTTATATTACCACACAATTTCAACTTATCTGCTAAAAAAGAAACCTACAAAATGTACAGTGCCTATGAGTATTTGGAGAAAGCGAAATCATTTTTTGACATGGGATGGCCTTCTAGCATTAGTTCCAACCAGGCTATGTATCATAACTCCATTATATAGTTATTGGAAATTAACCGGATGTGCATTGGTTGTCAGGGGTTAAAATACCTTTTTGGCTCTGAGGGCTATTTTGAGCAAATTCTGCCAAAAATCGCCCCCTTCAGTACATTTTATCATAGGCCAACATTTTCTCAAGGGGCTATTTTGTGAAAAATGGGGGGCTAATCACCCTTAACCCCCGTGTATTTTGAGCCCTGTTGGTTGTATATATTTAGCCCATTAGATACAGTAATATTAAGCGTTACTATGAGAATGGCTCTATAATCTATGCATTTTGAAATTATGAGACTTTTCACATTGAACTGACAAATTATATTTGGTGATCAGTATTAGGCAGTTGAAATTGAACATAATTCAGCATTTTTATGTAACATCATTGATTTACACAGAGATGTTGAAATTGTATATAATTCAGCATTTTTATGTAACATCATTGATTTACACAGAGATGTTGAAATTGTATATACATGTAATTCAGCTTTTTAACATCATTGATTTACACAGAGATGTTGAAATTGTACATAATTCAGCATTTTTATGTAACTTCATTGATTTACACAGAGATGTTGAAATTGTATATAAAATTCAGCGTTTTTATGTAACATCATTGATTTACACAGAGATGTTGAAATTGTATATACATGTAATTCAGCTTTTTAACATCATTGATTTACACAGAGATGTTGAAATTGTACATAATTCAGCATTTTTATGTAACTTCATTGATTTACACAGAGATGTTGAAATTGTATATAAAATTCAGCATTTTTATGTAACATCATTGACTTACACAGAGATGTTGAAATTGTATATAATTCAGCTTTTTATGTAACTTCATTGATTTACACAGAGATGTTGAAATTGTATATAATTCACCGTTTTTATGTAGCTTCATTGATATACACAGAGATGTTGAAATTGTATATAAAATTCAGCGTTTTTATGTAACATCATTGACTTACACAGAGATGTTGAAATTGTATATAATTCACCGTTTTTATGTAACTTCATTGATTTACACAGAGATGTTGAAATTGTATATAAAATTCAGCGTTTTTATGTAACATCATTGACTTACACAGAGATGTTGAAATTGTATATAATTCACCGTTTTTATGTAACTTCATTGATTTACACAGAGATGTTGAAATTGTATATAATTCACCGTTTTTATGTAACTTCATTGATTTACATAGAGATGTTGAAATTGTATATAATTCACCGTTTTTATGTAACATCATTGATTTACACAGAGATGTTGAAATTGTATATAATTCACCGTTTTTATGTAACTTCATTGATTTACACAGAGATGTTGAAATTGTATATAAAATTCAGCGTTTTTATGTAACATCATTGACTTACACAGAGATGTTGAAATTGTATATAATTCACCGTTTTTTATGTAACATCATTGATTTACACAGATGTTCCTGCCCCTACTACTTTCCTGATACAATGAAGTCAATTTGACTAAGGACAGGGTTAACTATTCAACCAACCTAAAAACCTGGGTCAAATTTGACTGCTTCTTATTAGAGTGTAAGCCATCATCATACCAGGTGATTTGCAGATGTACAATTTATTGGTCAAGTGTGAAAAGGTTTCTTTATTATATCAATCAAAAACAGTAAGTGCAGTAGTAGGGACAAGTGCATAAGTAAGGACGCATCAGTGGAGAAGACTGATGCCACTGTTCCAAAAGTGAATGTCCAAATAAATAAATGAATCCACATTCATTGTAATTAATGAAACCAACAGCATCTAAGCAAATACTGATATCAGTATTATTGTTTTAGTATATATGTATATATATTGCAACTGCAAATGAATATGATTAGATTGCAAACTGATCAACTGAAAATTCTTATTAATCTAGTTATGAGAATTGAAAATATAACTTCCCCAATAAAGAAAGATAACATTGAAATATGTTTTCAACTCATGTAATTTCAGACAAACACAAACAAATTAATTTTATTTAATATGATAATTACTTTTGTATATAAATATGTTATATGATAGTATTATATGATAAATATCGGGAGCTTGCAATGAGGGTCATTAATTAATGCTCTTTACTTTAGAAATCTTTTAGTCAACACTTGGCCTGGGCACTCTTTATTTCAAAAATAACGTAGGGTAGAGAACTAAAAGGCCTGACAATTAATCATTGGTGGGGCAAGAACACTTTTAGTGGGAGGGGCATCTTCACTACGCCTTTTCAGCGAACTCCTGCTCCCAATTAGATCATTATTTGTGAAATGTGTGCGCAGCTCGCAAAAATCTTTGCTATATATATGCAACTATTTCTGGATATAAATAATGATTTTCATGGTGATTTGTTTCAAAATTGACATTCAAGAAGTTAAAATTTACAATAGTTTTCAAATTTTACATTGGTTTGAACCAAGTAGTGGTGAAATTCATATTAACCCTAACCCACTAAATCTTGCAAAAACATACAACCAGAAACTATCTCCACGCACGTGCTGCTGCATTGCCTCGATGACATCACCTACTGTAGGCATATGTGGGCAGGAAGTTGCTGAATGCCCCCTGCTGGTTAAATCCACTGATGGAATTGGATAGCTATAGTTTTAGGGTTCTTACATAATGTGTGTACAGTGTACTGTGACTCACTTATTTATTTATTTTGCTCATTGCTTGTCAACTCCCTATAGCAGCTTGTTCGAGCTAACTGGAAGCCCTCTGAAACCTAGACCCGGGATGATTCCCTACTCTTACGATAACATTCAAAGTGCTCAGGATGAAGCGTCTGAATACACAGGAGTACGGGACCACTGTCTTTACGTTACTCTCCGAAACATTTTACTGTATAGACAGGCACATTGTCCATAACACAGTGAATGGGGTAGAGGAGAAATTCTACAATTTAATCTAATTATCAGCTTAAACCACGGAGACAGAATCCGATCCTTGCTGAATTAGGATGTGATTGTGCTTTATATTATTATTATAAAAGACCAAACTAAACAGCCTTTTCTTTAAAGGTAGATGTTCCGATTTTCAACTTGAAGTTTTCTATTCTACATGAAAGGTCATCCTTAAAAAAGTCGTGTTCCAAAGTTTGAGTTGCATAGCTCTAATGGTTCTTGTTTTAGACGCACAAGATGCTGTGAACTGTACCCATTGAGTAGTACACAAACTATATCGGTGGTTACCACCATTCGCGGTAATTCGACGTTATTTCATCGATTTCTCCGTAATTATACCGATTTAGGCCGTCAAATTTCAGTATGATGGTGAGAAAAATACGAGCTTTCATATGATATGAAAATCTCCGTATGTTTGAAATAATTCTGTGTTACGAAAATGTAATCGGGTCATCTACCTTTAATTTGGTTAAATATTTAAAATTGTAACAAATCACATCAAATCATATCAAACCCTTCCAAAATCTTAAATTATATCATTAAAGGGGCATTAAGAGATGTGGTGGAGGCAGCGCCCTTAATTACAAAATATATGATAAAACTGGGATTTGTATATTTTCACAAGTGTATTACATCTATAAGGATTAAGAAAAATCAGCCTTTGCACAACAAAATGTTGATTCAAAAATGCTGGTAGAGCCGCATGGGTGGTATTCCAACATATTTAAAACATCGTTTTAATCAATTTTTGCTGGGTTTTGTTTAGTAGAAACAACAATAATGGAAATTTTTAATGTTCATCTTGAATTCTGAAGTAAATTAATTAAAATTAGAAAAATTCAACATGACATTGTGACCCTTTAAGTGAGTTAGTTAATCATAAAGTGAGTTAAGACCTCCTGGTTGTCAACTTATGAGTTGTTCAAATAATAGTGCAAATGTGGAAATGTGTGCATTGACACCAAATGTACCCCTTGATCAGCCTTAACAGCTTGTTGGGTAGCACAGGACATGACACAAATGCTCACCTTTTGCTTTTCTGGAATTATAGATCTGAAAGGAAAGTCACCTGTTTCTTTTTTGATTGTTTACTATGTATGATTAATTTATGATCATCCAGTGCAATATGAAATTGTTTGATAATTACTGATGTCAAAATGTATTTGAAGTAACAGAAACAAATAAATTGATATATATATTAATTGAATTGCAGTTTATGGATATGAATCTTTATTTAACAATGACTCATTGTCTGTGTATTATGCACAGGAAGTTTTGATGAATTTGAATATGATTCTTGTGATTAGAGTAGCCACTAGCCATCTCCATGAATTCCATATGAAGTTTGTAGATACAAAGCTATGGTTTCCAGTGAGGCTTTTGTCCTGTATTTGAACCATTTAAATCCTGACTTTCTACAGTGTTATTTTGCCATTGATAAATCCCCCTTGGTTGATTGCATTGGTGCCAATTCCATTTTTTATCTGGTGATGATGCTCCCATTATAGCCTTCCTACATGTCGACAAAAGACTTGATGTCCCTGCTGATGTTACACATGCAGGATAAGGCGCTTGGGCGTAGCTGATGTATGGTACCCCACGTTTGGCAGGATCATTTCCTCTTCCATCAGGTGTAACATCTGTGGATGAGCCACGAGTAGTTGACCACGGCACCTTGGGATCAGCAAAGCTTTGAGCTAACATCTCTTCTGCACTAAGAGGCACATACTCTTCATGTTGTTCCTTTGGAGCGTCAGGCAATGTTGAGGAATGATCCCTAGGTGGTGCAGATTTGTCTGGACTTTTACTGGTACTGTCTGCTGGTTGCATAGTCTGTAATTGATTGTCGCCCTCCATTGTCTTGGAGTTTTCCTGAGTAAAAGTTTCAAATATTTGAATTAAAATTAGAGCTGTACCTTAGGAAGCTTGTAAAAAGAACCTGATAAGGTCCTAAACAATTAGCTTTCACAATTACGACCATTTACAGTGTCAGAATGAGAATGGGTCAAATCTGCTCAATGATAAGATATTTTTTCTTCTTAAAAACTGAAAACTAATTTTGACCCCTTTTCCGGAATTAATTTACCTTTGTAGCAACTTGCTGAGCATTCTGGTTAATCGTACACTGAATCTCCAACATCCTACGCAAGAGTTCATTCTGCCTGTGTAAATCAAATGTTGTCCACTGAAGACGACGAAGTCTTTCCGTCAACTCTACAGTACACTCAGTTGCACCTGTACTTGAACCTGAATAAAGGAAGACAAGTTACTACAACTTGCTGTTTGTTAGCACGAAATATTGAGAACATTAGGCCTTACATGTACTCACAGAGGAAATGCGGCCTAAAAATGGAAAGAAAACCGTGGCGTTGCAAAAATAAATGAGCAAAGTTGAAATGGAAAATGTTGGTGCAACTTCAGAAAATGTTTGGGATGAAGTGCAACTTTCGTCAACTTCATACATTTTTGGGTGACCTATGCTAAAATATTGCATTTTTCTGCAACTTCAGAAAAAATTGCAAATTCCTTGGTAACTTCAGAAAATTGTGCGTATTTTTTCTGCAATTTACTGAACTCTACAGATTTGGGGGAAACTTACGGTAACTTTAGAACACTTTGAGGGAACATTTTGCAAATGTTTCATACAACGTTAGTAATTTTTCTCGTTTGCCCTGATGTGATATGGTGACTAAATGTGCTATAATCATGATAATTTGGGGTCCTTAACGACAAATGCAATGGCCTACCTGTTGCGGCGTCCACCTGACACTCAGAGAGACTTATTAGGTCTATCGGCTCAGAAACTGCTGGAATAGTACGGGTAGCTGGTGGCATCGTTACTGGTACATTAGTAGGCCTGTAAGCCGAAGTATTAGTATTACCATCCCGAAGTTCTTGCACTGTTTTGGTAAGATCACCGATTTGATTCTGAAGTTTCTACAAACAAAACAAAGGCAAAGATCAGCATTTGTGTTCTATATGATTATATGCCTTCCTACGGTAATCATGAACTTTCGCATCCTTAAATGTCCGCCCCTATATTTTTAAGCGCGTTTACGTAGATAGGCCGGTGTCACTTGATGGCATAGTATTTTATTTACCACGTTTACGTCGTTCAAACATATCAATTAAATTGTGGAAAACCTGTGTTATTGGATTGGAGCATAAACTTATGGCTTTATATTCTCCAAACTGGGCCATTGTTTACAAGTTTAATTTATTGCCATTTTGACACTTTAATTTCATACGCAATAAAACTAAAACTGATAGTTTTTTTTTTTTAAACTGATAGGTTGAAACATTTCAAAAGGGAGCGCGCGCATTTCAGATGAGATGCTTTTTCAGAGAAACCCATTTCAGACTTTCACAACTCACTTTGATATGGTCCTCTAATGAATGACATCTTGCCGAGATGTCAGAGAGCAGGCTGATGAAGGTTTTAATCGTTGACTGCTCTAGATTCACCGGCGTTATGACGTGCTGTTGAAAGAAAAACAATGAGATATGTATTATGTATTGTACGAGGGTTGGTCATTAAGTTATGAAAGTGATCATGGTATGGGATGCATGAGTAATTCTATTGAGCGATAGTGTGATCAATACAAAGTATGAACCTTTGTCTTTCAAACAATGCACTTTTGGACTTTATGAACTATGACGTCACATCATTAGCTTGAAGTAAATACACTCTGGACATTGCCTGAAATCTGTCAATATTTGGCTGGATATGCAATAGGTTGAAATATTGGTCGATTGATACATTTGCGTATATCTCGGCAATGCAAGCATAGAAACAGATAACACTTAGTATAAAGTAAGAACACACAATAATCTATGTTTGACACTCTTTTTTAGATCTGAATTCCTTAATACAAAAAAGAAGGGACCATCTCAAATAAATTTTTATTAAGGAAATCCGCGCAAAAATAAACCATAGAAAACAACAAGGGAAGGGACAGAGAACAATGGAGGGATTATAATTGAATAAATTGTTGTGTGATGCATAAAGCAATAATAGTAGGGATTTCAAAAGGAGCTGATCATAAATTTCCTCAAACCGTTGGAATTATGTGACGATTACTCTAACATTACACATCTAGTAGCTCTAAAAATAGCAGTAATAAGAGAGGTTGTGGCAGCCATATTTGATTGATGAGTTCATGTATATCTTCATCTTGTTTATCAAAATATTTATTCACATTGATTTAAGCATTTTTCAATGTTTCTGATGAGATTTTGAAGGCACAGTAAGCTTTTATCTGGTAAAATTCATGATTTTCGCCATTTTTGGCCCAGTTCAAAATTATCTGCTGTCTGCGCATGCGCATATTTTCTATAGGTTTCATGTGAACATGAAGTTCAGATAATAAGTTAACTTTCTAGTGGAATCGCCCAAACTGGTTAATTTCTTGGATTTGTTCTCATTTTTTTATTATCCTCAACATTAGTGATTTACTGACCGGGCATTTTTCAATAAAAAGAGCTATTTGAAATACTGATATTTGTATACTTTTTATTCAATTGCTTCTCCTTACTTTTTCCTCTAAGTCTAATACTACATAGGCCTATATATCTCAAATTTGACAGGGATTAAATTTATTATCTTAGGTATCATATTCATGCCAAAAAAATGGGATTTACCTGCTTCTGGTGTCATGTTATGCAATCTTCTTACCACGTGTTTTTTACAAACATTTCAAATTTCCCGCCAATACTTTGAGCTTAATGCTATAGAAATCCAAAAGTGCATTGTTGGAAAGACGAAGGTTCATACTTTGTATTGATAACACTATCTCTCAATAGAATTACTCATGCATCCCATACCATGATCACTTTCATAACTTAATGACCCCACGTACATTAAAATGTACAATGTCTCTTGTTTTTGATCGATGTATAAAGTAACTATCGATGCTTTGAATTTAGTACTACTCTGATGAAAATGTAAGCACCGATGTAGACACATTATGACTTATAGTGAGTGTTCAATCTGCATCTTGGGCCTCAGATATCATGATTGGGGGGGGGGGGGGGGGGGGGGGGGGGCAGTCAGATATAAAACTGTTAGCATGCGTATTACTAAGGATTTCCTCAACATCCCTATAACAAGTAATTCATCTCCCGAAGCAAAACTAAGTCTAGGCCTATGATGAACAAGTGTATAAGACCCCCAATATTCGCATGTCCTGGAATATCATTTTAGAAGCCCTTTTATATTACCAAAATATATACTTAAAGAACGCGCACGTATTTTCAGGAACAGACCATCGGGCAAAATCATCGGCGAACCCAGGGGGGGGGGGGGCGATGGGGGCGTGCGCCCCCCCCCCCCCCCCCCATCCCTAAAAAAAAAAAAAAAAGAAGAAGAAGAAGAAGGGAGAGAGGAGGGAAAGGGGAGGGAAAGGGAGAAGGGGGAGAGAAAAGGAGAGGGACAGCCTTACCAGGATTTCTCATCTAAGGTGGGGGGGTGGGGGGGGCAAGCTTGCAATTTAACCAATTTGACTTTCACACAAATTTGTCCAGTCTGTCCACACAAAAATAGTTGCCCCTAAAACAATTGCAGTCAGCCTTGAAAACTTGAGAGCGGGGGAGGGGGGGGGGGGGGGCGATGGACATGTTATTCCCTAAACCGACGCGATAAATTCGTTTCACAAATTGCCTTAGAAGCTATTTAATCGAATGGGTCCTGTTTCAACCGAGTGATAGCAGAGGTGGGCGTGGCCAATGGTCATCCCTCCCCTCCCTCGCCCCTTCCCTCTTCGGACACGCCACCGGGGAGGGAGTAAGGTTGGCACAGCAACAGAGACGAAAGGCATAATGTCGGCGAAACAGTATTAGCAGATCCAGGTTCGTCTTAAATACGGAGGAATAACTACGTGCGTAGCGCCTAATCGACGCGGCGTGGAGTTCGGGGCCCGCTTTTTCTTCGTATTAACAGCTTTCAAAAGTAACTTTACCATGTTTTAGAATATATACCTTTTTTGAGATTTTCGCTCGATGACCATGCAAATTTGTCTGTGTCCTTATTTTCTTTCCTGAGTAGCTACTTTTGCTTTGGGTTAGGTTCGGGGGCATTTATCAAGCCCGGAGAAAATGAATGATATTGGTCATTAATAGATGCTAGTGAAATTCTATGTTCACACAACAGAAAGTTCACTTCTCAGGATATTTTTTTGATATAGATTTTCTCACTGATGGATTGGATGGTCACATGCTCTAATCATTAGCCTACTCTAGTCCCCTTTTTCGTAGAAAACGGCTTAAATGATTTTCCGCCTTCCTTTCTACCCCTTCTCTTTCGATACAGTATAATTTACTATTTATTTGTGTAAAAAAACTGTAAGGGTAAATGCGTATAAATATTATAACAAGTTGGTGTGCAAACGCCACAATGATTGGCTTAAAGTTTGAAGGGAGACGGGCTGTGATTTTATTTCAAAAGTCGCGCTGAAAACACGGGCTGTGAATACGGGAGTCAGATACCGCATGTGCGTATAATAATTAATATGCTGACACACGATAATCGTAAAGGTAAGCATTTTCTTTATTTAATTTACTTGTTGAACGCCAAAACAGTAGCTCAAGGCCTACAGTTAAGTTATTTTTGTAAAAGATGATGTCTAGGCATAGGCCTGGAGGGAAAATTGGAACCAAACCTAAAGAAAAATACCAACACATTTTTGGTATTTTTTTCTATATGGTCAAATAGGGTATAGCATATAAGATGCATGTTAGAATGTAGTCCCCTGTAGGCTATACGTGTTGGGGAATAGATGACCCTGAGGCATACCAGTAACAGTAATTCCAACATAAACATTTTGTACCGAACACCCATTTCGTTGTTGTATCATTAATGATATTAGGCCAAGCACAAAAAAAATAAAGTAGTTTCTTCAACGCGCATTCTTTCTAGGAATTCTGAAAAGTTCATTTTCTTCTTTATTTCATTCACAACTATGTTAGAATATTTAAGAAGCTGATACATCAGTACTAGAATTGTTTTAGTACAATGAGCATTTTAAAGCAGGCTTTACGTTAACCAACCCCCTTGAATCATGAAATTATTTTACAAAGGCCTTATTCTCGTCAAGTTACACAAACAATCACACAATATGCTAAACACAACACCAAAAGTAAGTCCCCCCCTAAACAATTCGTCATAACATCGTAAGATAAAACATTTTACCAATAAAACTTAGTTAGAAATAATCCTATGACTGTTTCCTAAGTGGTGTTTGAAAATGAAAGATGTCCATGACTTCATGGCTGAATAAGCTCAAAAATAAGACAAAAACTGCCCTTCTCAAAAGTCACAACTCACTATGCTAATATCTGAGCCAAGAATGGGATTTACATGGCTGAATGATCATGAATTGATTACACATTACAGTAAATTTTGCTCAGCCACGGGTGCTTTTCCATTAGTGAGAAGCAATTCATACACTTTTGTGATTTTTGAGAAGGGCAGTTTTTGTCTTCCATTTGAGCTCATTCAGCCATGAAGTAATGGAAATCTTTCATTTTCAACCATCACTTAGGAAACAGTCATAGGATTATTTGTAACTAAGTTTTATTGGTAAAATGTTTTATCTTACGATGTTATGACGAATTGTTTAGGGGGGGGACTTACTTTTGGTGTTGTGTTTAGTAATGGGGGATTTCGCATTGTTATTTTTAAAGAGTCGACATCCTCCTTTTTTCCAAAAGGTAGGATTAGAAACTAGTGATTTTTTATTTGTCCTTAATACAACGAGATGGTGAACTTTACTCATTTTAGGGATGCACCATTATATACTCAGGAGGGTTGGGCATGGAAGCTTTCTAAAAAAAAAAAATTGCCCACTATCCAGGAAAAACAACAACTTTTACCCCCAAACCCGGAAACAAAAATGGTTGTCGCATATTGATGACTATTATTTCGAAATGTGTCGTCATATATTGAGGTTATGCGGATCGAATAGGCATATGTCAACGTGCAGTATTTTTGATGAAGGGTACAACCATGATTGTCGACTGTTTTAAGTTTGTGTGATTAAATGTTGATTACTATATTATCATGTTTCTATTTGGTTATTCATTGGTGTCTCTCGTTTATTTTGTCTCTAATCAAGTCCAAGTTTTATGCACAATTATGTCATTTTTTAACGCAAGGAGAGCGTTTCTAGGCCATTCAGACACGCTAAAACCCGACAGCTTCAAAGGAGGCTCCGCCCCCTTAACCCCCGCAGGCAGTGGCGTAGCCAGGTTTTTCTCAGTGGGGGGGGCAAAGGGGGGGGGGCCGGGAGTTTTGGTGGGGGGGCAACAACCAAATTGAGGATTGAATTTCCTTGTGTTGTGAATAGGTTAGTCCCAAATTATTTCAACTGACATTTCCCACAGGGGGGGCAACAGGGGGGGGCAGAGAACCCCACAGGGGGGGCAGCTGCCCCCCCTTGCCCCCCCTTGGCTACGCCACTGCCCGCAGGGGCGTTGCCCCTTGACCCCACCGGGGCCCTTAGGCGGGCCCCTGGACCCCACGCCATTGGTGCTAGGACTCAAATATTTGGCGCCCCCCCTCAACACAAGACGCTGGGTTCGCCCCTGAAAATGGTGTGAATGAAGTCGTTCAGGGGATACGGAGATCAATAAGTCGGCCCTGACAAAAGGACTAACTCAAGAAAATAGGTACTTTTGAGTTGAACCATTTTGTAAAAGGCCCATCCTGCCAAATAAAAGCATTATGACAAACTCTTTTCTTTTACGAAAAAAGTATGGAAGTAGGCTCCCTAGTCGATTTTGTACTTGCCCTAAAACAAATGACTTCCCCGGGATGACTTCATGAATTGACTTTTGTATTCCATATATTGACTTGTATTGAAATGACTTGACTTTGACCTGAATTTTAGTTACTTGGTCACAACCAGAGGCCTATATAACATGATTAAATGGCGTACGTAATTAACTCTCATGAAAACAGTGCAAAATGAACTTTTTGATATCTTTGGTCCAATACCGTTTTATACAATGTTTTCTTTCTAAAACTTATTTTCTGGATAGATCTCGATGTTTTCTATTTGGACATATATACTTTGCTATACTTCTGATCGTGTTTTCACTAAAAAAAATTGCGCTCACATACCCCAAATTAGCGAAATTTCCATGTCCGCAGCATAAAAGTAAATGTTGCCTTTATTAATTACAATACGAAAAGTACAACACTTTCTACAAAACGTGTCCTAATTTGTAGGGAACATATAGCGATATTCCATGGTTAGGAAAAAAATGCACATTTTTTACGATGTTAACCCGTTTCAATTTAATATATTCTGTCCGAGATATTGATGTTTATTACGTTACCTGCGATATATAGAATATCAAAGTTGTTCAAAATTGCCATTTAAACATTTAAATGTACATATTCTTAATCTAAAAGAACATTGGTATTTGAAAATAATATCTTTAAAATTCTTTAGCAGCATGTCTGACCTTGAGAATAAATCAAAATGCTGCAAAGCATGCGACCTTGTTAAGGATGTTTATTACGTTATTCAGATTGCTCCCGAACTATGTATCAAAACACAATTTTTTGTTAAAAACCTATTTGATACATACACATAGACTCTGTGGTTACTTGGAGCACTCGTTAGCTCTTTCCAGATCGTCTACATGGTACTATGTGTACGAACAACGTTTACTACGTTATCGTTTATTACGTTATCAAATAAATCGATAAAGAGACAGCCACACTCTACGACTGTATTAAGCAAAGACATGTGCCAGACCCTTTTCGCAGGCATACATTGGGAATACTTGTTGAAAATACAGTGCGAAAAAAGACACGACGAATGGTAAGAATCCATTATTTTGTTCTTGTAAGTAATATGAAAATTAAGCTGAATGAAAGTTGAAGTCATATAGATCTCTTAGGAACATTGCAAATGGACCTATGATATCGAAATGGGGTTTATAATGTGAAGACATGCAGTAGGTATCGCTAACGTGTACATTGATTGCGTTGTATATGTTATAAGCTAGCATTTGGCACTGTTGCTGTCGCCAATAACGTAATAAACAGGATAACGTAACCAACCTCATTGTCTATTCTTATGTTAATGTTGGCATCAATTCAGTAACTTTCATGATTGATGTACTTGAGTATCATACATTGTATCCAATGTTTTAATATGTGGACTATTCTATGTGAGGACTGAAACCACCTTATAATGGACAACGTAATAAACTTTTCATCATTTGATAAATATAATTGCACCCTATTCATAGTGATTCAACATTTATTATACGTTTATGAATGTTAACTTAGTGTACATACATATTGTCTCACATACTGACACAATCTCATTTGTTTGCATGCTTCAATGATGCATAGTTCTATGGCTATTGGATAACGTAATAAACCAATTCGTATAATTGTGTGAATAAATACGGTATACCTAGCTGAAACAGCTGCAATATTTGTCATCAACTTTGTTTTGTTTTTGTTATCATCATTATTATACAGAAATATGTGCCACACAGTGCAAAAAAAACAATGGCGATACCGGCAGAACCAAATGCAATAGTGGAGACAAAAACGGTCATCAGAGTACAGTCTTATTAACAATTCTACTACCATCATTTTAAATAAAACAAATCAATATCTTACTAATTTTAAGAGATAAAAGGCTATTCAATATTTAGTGCTATTAAAATTTACATAAAGGTAATAATGTCATGGTCTTACAACATATCTGTAAAGTGCCATGTTACATCTGTCAATTTAGTGACCATGTTTATTACGTTATTCACCATATTTACCCTACATCAAAAGAGCAAGTCGACAATATTATATAGAACTGTCTTTCAGTGGACTTTGGGCAACTTAACTTACTAAAATACCGTTTACAAGATATGTTTGTGTACAAAATAAACTAACTTGGTCGATGTTGAATATACCGTATTTGTTTACATGTGTTTGTATATGTTTATTACGTTACCCACCCCATAAAGTCCGAATACCAATGCCAGCGTTATTAGCAAAGCATAATATTTATTGTTTCTGAGCTAGCTTTTAAAAACACATTATAACGATTGGAAAAAGATACGATTAAAGATATGTTTTATACTTTGCACAAAGATATTCATTTTGGAAAACCGTGCATTTTTTTAGTTTTAAAGCTGAGGTTCAAACAGTAATGTGAAGACCAGAAACGATTCATAATACTTGCAATTTACAAAATTACATTGCATTTTGTTCGCTGTAATTGGTAGAAGTATGCTTTCGTAACTACAATTTTGTGTTTTTGGCATCACAGTTTGTAAACTCGTTCTGATTTAGAGCTGATAGGAAGTATATAACGTAATAAACATGGAACAAAATCTGCAAACAAGTGATATTATAATATAAATTCAACGTTATATTGTACAAAAATGCAATGAGTGTTGTTCACAAAAATTTTAATCTAGTCCAGTACATGTCTACTATTAAAAAATAGTGTAATAAATAAAATTGGAGACAATTTTTTTTGTTGAACTTCTGAAATCTCATTTGCACTATTTTCATGAGAGTTGACCACTACGTGTATTACCCCCAATTCAGTAAAAAACTAAACTTTTTAACGTTTTGGGTTTGTTTGTTTGGTGGTGTTTTTTTCGTGTTTTGTATATGCTTACAAATTCCTAGTTGATTTCCCACCACCCCTCCTCGAATGTGTAGTCATTCGACCCCCGATGACCCCTATTTTAGTAGAAGCAAATATAACAGAAGATAAGTTACTGCTTTTTTATTAACCGACGGTTCGCCTATCCGGGCTTTGTCAATTTTCATTATCGTAGGTTAATAAAAAAAAAGTTGCACATCGTATAAGTTTATTCTTCAGTTATTTGCTTCTACATTTTACTCGGCGATGTTACGTAGCACGCCATGCATCTTAGTCTACATAATTTTTAGTTAATGCCTCGTCGCTCTTACAATCCCACGCCGATCATGTCGAGGCCTTGACATAATGGCGTGTTTTGTTTGATTTAAAAAAAAAAGTTGGCCTTACTTTCATTTCCACTGTCATTACAAATCATGAAATCTTACCTGAACTTGTTGATTTTGAGGGTTGTCAGAACCCGTGTGGTAACTGTTGCTTGGGGTTTGGTACATAGTTTTACAGCGTTGAATAAAGTCTTCCACTTTAGGCGTTCCTGGATCAGACCTTAAGTTTGACATGACGTGTTTTATTGATGTCATTATTAGGACAACTCCCAACTATTCACACAAACTCGGAAGATATTTTGAATTTGGAAAATTTGCAGGCGAATATTTGATAATGCGCTATTTAAACTTCGCGCGCGTTTCATGAAAAAACACGATACGCTGACGCCGCGCGCTAAGTAATTCATCTATGCGTGCAGCGAGCGAGCATACGTTACGCGACACGTTCTGTTTCAATCTCATCTGATCGCAGGAACCGCTAATCATACTTTGTTCAATGTAAACCAGGGATAATAACTTTAGGTCGCTGCCTAGTTATTATCAAGCCTATCAGCACATGTAGAGCACGTGTGGTCCACTGGATTAGTTGCCGGTCTCCTGATCAAAAGGTTGTGAGTTCTAGCCCCGCTGGTGCCAATAATGTGTTTGTGTCTGCGGCAAGGCCGACAAGGCACTTAGTGGTCTACATTGCCTATTAGGGGGTTACTATCATAGGGGTTTTGTTTGTTTGTTCATGTTGGGTTATGTCGCAACTTGGCGCTGATTGAGCTGATGCCTGGACGTTGCATTGTTTAATAATGTATTTGATTGTAATATGTTGTTACAATTCAGCCGGTTGGCTGCAATTTAGACCTTTATTTATTCTATTTATTCTATTTATTTATTTATTTACTTATTTATTTATTTATTTATTTATTTATTTATTTATTTATTTATTTATCAGTTTTCACGGTGTTGGTTTGGAGTAAAATTATTATCAAACTGTCAATCTAATTGAATGACATCCAATATCTTCATTAACATGATTAATGTCCTTATTGTTCTATACCGATAAGTAAACTGTCACACATTTATCTAGTGCAAACAGGCCGTCGGTATTGGAGGTTTGTGGGGGCCCAGCAAATCTCATTTTTAAAAAGGTGCCTAAGAGAAAAAAGGAATAGTAAAATAGAACAGAGGGGATTGAGCGAGAGTGAAGAGTGGAGGAAAGGAGAGGGTGACGCAAAAAAGAGACAATTTATGGCCGATATTCAGCTGCTGTAATACAGGGTGTCCCAGAAAAAGGGTGCACGTGTTCCACGTCATTGCCCTAATTGATTACTCAGTATTTGGCTATAATTTGTATATAATCTTAAAGATAACTGTTGGCTTTCGAATGCCGTTGGTTTGATTGTAATTGACCTTTTTTTAATCCAACGATATGCTTGATCAATCACGTGGGCACTTAAAAACGGGTTGTGCTACTTTTTAAGGGAAAAGATGCTTGTGGAAAGAGTGATTTTGCTTATTTAACAATAAGTATTTAGTAATTGATGTTGACATGAGCTTCAAGATGACCACATCACCTTTCAAATGCTGTTTGTTTTGTCTCATGTGCTTTATCCTAACCAAAAATATGCTTGATTAAAGTTTATCACTGAAATTCAAATCTGTGCTATTTTTATGAAGAAATGCTTCTAAGCGTTGAACATAACAGTAATTTTACACATGGATGATTTCTTTCGAAAAACTGGCACAATTTTAATTTTGTTTGTTCATCATGGTCAAACACGCATATTTGGGTAGACTCAAGCAAATTCGACAAAACAAACTGAATACGAAAGGTTACTTAGTTATCTTGAAGCTCGTATAATACCAAATCCAAATTTTAAATGTTTAAAGATGAAAATGACACATTCCTCAAAAATATTCTTTTTCTAAAAGCCCGATTTTGAGTGCTCGTGGTAGATCAAATATATATTTAGATTGAGAAAAGTAAACACAATCAAATATAAACGACATTTGAAAGCCAACTAAATGATCTTTCAGATTATTTAAAGATAACATACAAATACTGAGTAATCAATGAGATTAATGACGTGGAACACACACACCCTTTTTTTAGGGACACCCTGTACCTATTGGTTACGAAATCCGCCCGGAACGGGAACGACATTCCCAAAAAGAATTCATGGGTCGCAGAAGAAGAAAAATCCAATGACCAAACTTTTTAAATTAAAATAATTGCATTAAAAATAAAAGATACAAATCTGCGATGGATGAATTTATTCAGATACCGCAATTTACTTGTGGACTCAATGGTTGTGTTAGAGCGAGCTACAATCAAGGAAAAAAAGGTTGGCACACTTTGTCCTAATTACGGAAAAAACCCGCCCCTCTCCCCGGAGGCAATGTTGATCCGAGTCATATTATCAGAAGCCTTGGCAGTTCCCCAACATTGATTGATGGGGGATGGGGAAGGATATAAGAAAGGGGGAGACTTTTGCTTTCTATTAAACAGTGCTATGTCCCAAATGTGATCTCAATTGCGAGCACGGGGATAGTTGTAATGAGTTGCGTCAAGTGTGCCAACTATTATTTTCCTTGATTGTAGGTACCACAAGGCCTAGGCCTATTCAATTTCAAATGTATGACGATTATCAGAATGTTAAAACGTAAGATGAGTGTTTTGGCACTACAAACTTTGGAAAACAGCTAAATGGTTTATTTTTTCCTTTCAATTTGATGTGTTGAAGGCTGCGCCCTCAATTAGGATAAAAACCGGGATTTCTACATTTTTACAATTGTATTACATACACAAACTTACAGCTGTAAGGATTAAGAAAAATCAGCCGTCTTTGTGCAATAAAACATCGTTTCAAAATATTCCATCCCCGACTCGGACAGCATTTTATGGTAAACAGCGTTACGCTATTTTTCTTTTCGATTCAAATTACATACGATATCACATAGAGGGCGTTTTAAAAAAAGTTTCAATAAATCAGACGATGGCGGACACGAACGGCCGTAAAGTTTGAATTTCCGTTGGTTTCAATGTAACAATGAATGTTGATAATATGACCCCATAAAATTCATCACACGTTAGAACTAAATTATTTCATCCTAAAACCGCTGGAGTTGGATAACCAACTCCAGTGTCAGTATCATGTTTTGAATTTAATCCGTTGTTAAGCGTTCGTTTAAACATTGTTTTAATCAAGTTTTGCTGCTTTTTTTGTGAGTAGAAACAACAATAATGGACAATTATAATGATCTTTAATATTGAAGTAAATTTTGTAAACAAATAAATCTGTATTAATACCATCGTATACATGTATACAGAGTGAGTCAAAAAGAAGTTGTACGGGAATGAATATTGTTTAAAAATAGACCAAACAAATTTGAAAAACCAATGAGACACGTATTCAAAGAGCAACTTATTCTGCTATGACAAAAGAAATCATTGAAATCGATCAATTATATCAGGAGCTATGTCTGTTTTAATAAAAAGAACCCCTTTTTTGGCTGTGCACGGAACGCTTTTAAATTCTATATAGATATCTATACCCACTCTAAGTGGGCAGCAAAATGTACACACGTCATTCATATTCAAATAAGATTAAAGCCCGGGAGTTTCAAACACAGTAGGTGGGAATGGTTGGCCTAAAATAAATAATCAGTGACTATACAATAAGACTTTTAACCTTCTCTTTTTGACGGATTCTATGATTTTGCATTATGAGGATAAAACAATTACTTCCTGATATGATAATGATGAGTTTTAAACATTTACTTTACTTTGTTCTGTTTTACGTATCGGTGGACAGCTAAAAAAACGGGCTCTTTTAGTAAAATAGCTATAACTCTGGATAGGGAATGATCGATTTCAGTCATTCTTTTTTTTCTTCAGATGATCGGAAGAATATTCTCGTCAAAATATCGCTTGAGTTTTAGATCAATTTTCTTTTTCTTTCTCAAGAAAAAATATTCAAATCCGTACAACTTCTTTTGGACTCACCCTGTATAACAAAACAGATACGAACTATATTTTATTCTCTAAACATCTCTAAACATCTTCCCCCCCCCCCCTCCCCCTAAGATGAGGAGAGTCACATCAAGCAAATGCTTTAGAGTACAAATATGTCTTCAAGTTTGTCTTAAAAATATGTACAGATGACAGTTTCACATGATCTGTTCTCTTAGTATATATGTAATAATCCGGGCGGCTATATCATGCAATCGTTGAAGGCGAGAGAGTTGTGATATAGAAGTGAGTTATTGGAGTCCAGTCTGGATGTTACAAATGCATGAATGATGGTTTCAGCTGCATCCCTTATGTTGACGGATTCTGCCAATATTTCGTATTAAGCAGCCTTTGATACTGCTGTCACATGGCAGTCCATTGTTAGATTTGAATCAAACATGACCCCCAAGTTGCGTACATTTGCAGCTGGCACAACATAAGATTCACCGACTATAACATGTTGAATATTGACCTTTGCGATTTGTTGTTTGGATCCGAGGATCATGAATTCTGTCTTGGAGTCGTTCAACTTCAGAAAATTGGTATTCATCCATGTTCTGATATCATCGATGCAGCTTTCAATTCTGTGAAGCGCAGAGTCAACATCTGCTTGCACAGGTTTTACAGACAAATACATCTGCGTATCATTTATAGTGATTAAGATAACAGGTAAATGAAAATATGAAAATCACAACATGCTCATCCGATCCTTATGTGGTTGCTTACATTGCCGTCCATCTTCCAGCTCAAGTTGCTCTCCATAATGCGCATCTTCATTTGCTTTAGAAACCAAAGTCAAACCTATTGGCGTGGCAATAGGGATTTACTCCAGCTAAGTCTGTTCCCGGAGTCTGTTTTGATTTTTGTGTCGCGAAATAATGGGTATTACCATACCTATAATGAGCAATGCTACAATATAATGGGTAAGCTATCAAAATTAGCTTTAAGTCGTTTCTCAACTCATCCCTCCCGCACCCACTCTCCCCTTCTTTGATTTTTGTGTCGCGAAATAATGGGTAGGCCTATTACCATGCCTATAATCATGATAATGGGTAAGTTATCAAAATTAGCTTAAGTCGTAAGTATATCTCAACTCTTCCCTCCCTCTCCCACTCTCCCCTTCTTTTCCCTCTTTACTTTCTCTCTCTTCTTGTTGTTGATCTTTTTACATTTGTTGTGTTTGGAGTGTCACCCCCGCCCCGCCCCCCCCCCCCCCCCCCCCCCCCCTCACCTCCGAGCTCCCCCATATGTCGACGGCCCTGGTCGAGGCCTTTGGGCCTTTATCGATCATGTTTATCAATTCTATGCCTATATACAAATCAAATAATTGTATGTAGGGAAAATGACCTTTATCAGGTTTATACACTCAGTGGATCTTCCAAAGTTCAATTCGACCCCTAAACGTGTTTGTAGGCCTGTACAACATTCGTTTGCGCTTCATGCTATTGTATAAGGTCCGTTAGAATCAAAGAGGAACGATGGATACGCACATATTATTGGTCCTCTGTATAGCCTCTTTGGTTCATATCCCCATATACACTAGTTGCAATAATGACCATGATGTCAACGGGACCAAGGTGGACTTGATGCTTAGTGCTCGTAAAAAGGTTCTCTTCATACTGCCGCCATTTTTCATGGGAAGCCATTATCTTCAGATGTCGATCATTTCCAGTGGATTGTCCGACAAGGGTCACCAGATTGATCTGCTCGGAAACTCACTGGCTAAGAATCACCCAACAGTGGCAAAGTTTAATTCAACTCATGCTTTGTGGTATGAGCTCAGTGATCCTGAAAAGACCATAGCAAATCTTAACGATCACGTACGTAACACTCTCATAAATGGGCCAGGTTATGCTGGAATGAGGTTCATCCGTGAAATAACAAATGAGATGACACAGGAGTGCAGAGAATTGTTCTCCAATTCTACGCTATTGTCACAATTGAAAGATGAGCATTACGATCTTGTATTGACAAATCTATTCTTCCCTTGCGATGCCTTAATTTCTCGGTTCCTGGATGTGAAATTCGTGGCACTCACAACATCAAGAGCGTACCCATACATGAGCAGAGGAATGTTTGGGTTTCCATCTGAAATGGCCTACGTACCAGAGTTATTTATTGGCCTCACCGATACTATGAACTTTGAGGAACGTATCAAAAATGTGGTGTTGAGATTTGTCAACCGATTTATTTTCCCGACCATTGCTTTAGCAGATTTCAAGAACATACAGATAGAAAATAGCATTGACGTGGAAACATCTCTCCTTGATGTAATGGGGAAAGCGTCACTATGGATAGGTTACTCGGATTTAAGTCTTGACTTTCCTGAACCAACGATGCCAAATGTCGTAAGGACAGGTGGAATGGCTGTGAACAAAGCAAAGGCATTAACAAAGGTAGGTTTTAATGGGGTTTTGATAATTTGCAAACATTTTCTCGTAATTTTGAGCCTATACCACGATAGTTTTTCAGATTACCCTGTGCATTGATATGCTAAGCTCTTCATCCCGTTGTCTCGCCTTACAATATCACTATATTATGTTTGAGTGAGTCATTGGGTCATTCTTATTTTTTTTCCCACAGTCCACTCACTCCATTGAATAAAATGTGTAGGGGAGAAAGGAGTGGGGGTGGGGGAGGGCTGGGCGGAGGTATTGTAATTCAGTGAAGTCTTGGAGGCTGCGCCCTCACTTTTGATATACAACTTGGATTTATTCATTTTTATGAACTTACACTTGTAAGGATTCCGAAAAAATAAGCCCTCTTTGTAAAAGAAAGCATCAATTCAAATATTCTGATCTGCAGCTTAGACAAAACTTTCACACAAGTAGTGGGGGAGCATAGGGGTTTTCCGGTTCCGGTCTAGGCGGACATAGGGAGTAGTTAAGTATAGTATATACCAAAATGTTATTTGAAATTAGTAAAAATAATACGTAAGTGGACATCCTTGCCAACTTGGGTCGTTGATTGACCTTTGACCTTGAATTAGTGTAGAATGTCACATATGTTGCAATAGGCCTATGTATCGAAACCATGTATGCTCCCCAGCTATAAAGCTCTATAAAAAAATAACAGTTGCAATTATGCTGGGCATAAAGGCTGCTTTCGTGAATGGCAACTGAAAAAATGTCCATTATTAATGTTCATCTTGAATTCCAAAGTAAAGAAAACAATTCTTCAAGCACTGCGTATCCCTGTAATAAATTTGTATTCAACTAGAGCGGTTCTCGGCTTTCCCGGTTATCGGCTTCCGCGGTTGTTGGATTTGAATGTTTGTATGATTTTGGACAAAACCTAACTGGGTCTTGTTGGTATATTATCATGGTTGTTTATGACTACGTTGACTTATTTGTTAATTGCCGCCTGTTGACATATATTTGGAAGATATATGTGATTAATATATAAGCCGCTCCATTTAGGTTTCACAAATGTGCAACAGATTTGTTTATTTTGGAAATATTGATTCTAAGCATTTGTATTTGAAGGATGGAAGTAATTGAATATTACATAGCAATAGCACATAATTATTAGCTCATTAAAATGTATGCCCAGCTAAAAAATCCATGTAACAGCATGACTGTATATTGCGACTTTTACCTGTTATGTGAACTACTCCTTCATCTCCTAAGCTGGTGGCATACAAAATTGTATGCTGGTATTGATGATGGGCATTTGAATAACAGTATTGATGATGGGCATTGGAATAACATTTCGACTGTAGTGACTTATAGTTACACACCACGGGCGAAATGGTACTGCAGTGGACAACCATCTGTTATATAATCCACCCCTTCATCTCCTATCTATACTGATGACAGTTCATGGCTTCATCTGTTTGTAATCCACTGTTTTATCTTCTATCTGCTGATGACTGTTCATGGCCTCATCTGTTATAAAGTGCACTCCTTCATTTCCTATCTACTGATGGCAGTTCATGGCTTCATCTGCTATGAAGTGCACTCCTTCATCTCCTATCAACTGATGACTGTTCATGGCTTCATCTGTTATGTAGACCACTCCTTCATTGCCCATGTACTGATGATAGTGCATGGCTTCATCTGTTTTGTAATCCACTCCTTCATTGCCCATGTACTGATGATATAGTTCATGGCTTCATCTGCTTTGTAATCAACTCCTTCATCTCCTATCTACTAATGACTGTTTACGGCCACACCTGTTATGTAGTCCCCTTCTCATCACTAATCTACTGATACTGTTCATAACTTCATCTGTTTTGTAATTCACCTCCTAGCTGATGACAGTTCATAGCTTCATCTGTTTGCAGTTCCATCCTATCTACTGATATAGTTGATGGCTTCATTTGTCTTGTAGACCACTCCTACATCTTCTATAATTAATGACAGTTCATGGCTTCATCTTTTTTGTAGTCCATTCCGTCATCTCTATCTACTGATGACTGTTCACGGCCTCATCTGTTATGTAGTCCACTTCTCATCATTATATCTACTGATGACAGTTCATGACTCCATCTGTTTTGTAGTCCACTCCTTTATTTACTATCTACTGATGACTGTTTATTTTCGTATGTTTTGTAATTCACCTCCTGTCTACTGATGACAGTTCATGGCTTCATCTGTTTTGTAGTCCACTCCTAGCTACTGATATTATAGGCGAGGCACATTTTTCGGGGGGTCGGGTCATGCCCTGGTAGTGGGGATTCAAGGTAGCGAAGCTCCCTTGGAGCTGTCATTTTATCATTTATATAGATAAACTTGCCCGTATTAAACACATTTTGTTGTCTAATAATTAACAAAATCACTTCAATGGTCGTAGGTCCAGTTTCAAAAGTGACAATCATCCCTATAGAAGCAGGTTTACCTAATTGTTTTGAATGACCAGGTTTATGCTTTACGCACGTGTACAAAAATGCAACAGACACTTAGAAAATGAAGATAATGTGTTCCTTTCACAACACAGATTTATTGTTTTTATTCAACTTCAACTTTACCATGACTTTATCTTTATCTGTTGTGGACAATGATGGGGACACGCTATGTGTCGTCGTCGTCGTCGTTACAAATCTGCTTCTATAGGGATGATTGTCACTGTTGAAACTGGACCCACGACCATTGAACTGACAATAACTCAACAATCGAGGTGTCAAAATACGCAGAAGTGTCTCGATACTTTTTGTGATGAGTTTATAGGACATACGCGTCTAGCCTACATCTACTAATTTTGATTACATTTCTCCTTTTAGGTGCCATCATGATGATGTTTTTAAATACTTCATTCATTTATCAGTGTCTTTTTCTGTTACATAACTGACACAATTTCCACTGCAAATAATATCACTATAAACTAGCCTCTTATTTCCAACTACATGTACGAGGGGCATTCAGTAAATAATGAAAGTGATCATGGTATGGGATGCATGAGTGATTCTATTGAGGGATAATGTGATCAATACAAAGTATGAACCTTTGTCTTTCAAACAATACACTTTTGGAATGTTAGATACCTTTGGTTATGTAATGTCATTAACATAAACACAATAGGTTTCAGACACTGACTGAAATCTGTCAATTATTTGGCTGGATATGTAATATGTTGAAAATGGGTTGATCGATACATTTGCGTATATCTCGGCAATGCAAGCATAAAAACAGATAACACTTGGCACATAGTTAGAACACACACTTATCTCCGCTTGACATTATTTTTTAGACCTGAATTCCTTAACGCAAATAAGAAGGGACCATCTCAAATGCGCTTTTATTTAGCAAAATCCGCAATAATATACCTTTGAAAACAACAAAGGATAAAGAACAATGGAGGGATTATAATTTAGTAAATTTGTGTGGGATGTAAAGCAATAATAGTGGGGATTTCAGAAGGAGCTGTTCATAAAATTTCCTCAAACCATTGAAATTATGTGACGATTACTTTAACAATACATATATAGTAGCTCTAAAGATAACAGTAATAAGAGAGGTTGTGGCAGCCATCTTTGATTGATACATTCATGTATATCTTTATTTTGACTATCACAATATTTAAACACATTGATTTAAGCATTTTTAATTATTTCTGATTAGAATTTGAAGGCACAGTAAGCTTTTATCTGGTAAATTTCTTGATTTTAGCCATTTGTGGCCCTGTTCAAAATGATCTGCCGTCTGCGCATGCGCACATTTTCTGCAGGTTTCATGCGAATAAGTTCAGAAAATTAGTTAACTATCATATGGAATCTCCCAAACTGGTTAATTGCTTGGATTTTTCATAAATTGTTTGATTTTCCGCAATATTAGTGATTCGCTGACTGGGCATTTTTCAATGAAAATTGGCTATTTGAAATACTGATATTTGTATACTTTTTATTCGATTGCCTCTCCTTACTTTTTACTCATATACTACATACATCAAATTACACAGGGATTTAAGTTATTGTCTTTTTATCATACTTACGTGAAAAAAAATGGGATTTACCTGCTTCTGGTGTCATGTTATGCAATCTTCTTATCACATGTTTCATACAAATAATTCAAATTTCCCGCCAAATAACTGATTAAGTAGTGTCCCAAGTGTACTTACTTTGAGACAATGCTATGACGTCATAGTTCACACTTATAAATCCAAAACTGTACTGTTTGAAAGATAAAGGTTCATACTTTGTATTGATCACATTATCCCCTCAATAGAATCACTCATGCATCCCATACCATGATCACTTTCATTATTTACTGAATGCCCCTCGTATAACACTGAAACTCAGTGAAAGGTACCTGTCTAATAGGTACGTTCCATGGCTGCTGTTCTCCATTAATCTAGATGCGTTCTTCTTGTCATACATACAGGATTTGGAAGATTTCGTCCAAGGCTCTGGAGAATATGGTGTGATCATATTCTCATTAGGCTCTATGATTGGTTCATTTTCTGATGCGCAGACAACATCAATGATAGCCCGTGTTTTCAGCAGACTACCTCAGCGTGTAATTTGGCGCCACACCGATGTTAAACCGAATAATCTTGGAAACAACACAATGATTGTTGAGTGGATGCCACAAAACGATTTGTTAGGTAAATATTCGGAGGAATTATATTCAAAGAATCTACCAAATTAATGTTCTTATTATAATTTACAACCGATTAAACATCCTGAAATATTTATTTTATTTTGTATTTCTTACACAGGTCACCATAAAACTCGTCTGTTTATAGGTCACGGAGGTCTGAATGGTGTCTATGAGGCCTTGTACAACGCCGTTCCAATGATATTAATCCCACTGATGGCACCAGACCAGTGGGATAATGCTGCTAGAGTGGTGTCAAAAGGAATGGGACTACAACTAGATGTCTCGACTATCAATGAAGATACATTTTACAATGCGGTGACTGAAGTTTTGCAAGATCAGAAGTAAGTCGTATACCGGGGTCGTATCTTATCAGAAGTATACAGCAACGTGTTCATACAACCTTTCTGCCCTGATCTTCCGGATTTCATTAATTATGATCTCCCCTCTACGAAAACTAATGATCGAATATCCACTCTCCCACATACATTTTTTGTATCCACTCCCTTATATCCACACGAACGAATGGTACTGGTGGGTATCGTATGATAATTGGCTATTACCAGATTACTAAAGGCCTTTTTTGGAACGTTCTACTGTATCTATCAAATCATGTTGTGTTTTCATTTCATTATAGATACAAGGATAACGCGTCTCACTACTCGGCTATTCTCCGTGATCTACCCCCAGCAAAAGACCGTGCCGTTTTCTGGATAGAACATGTGCTCAAGTTTGGTGACAAACATCTACGTGCCAAAGTTTTTGAACTGAATCTGATTCAATATTACCTCTTAGATGTTGCTGCATTCTTCTTGTTCATAGTAGTTGTAGTTGTAATGTTTCTGAGATTTACCTGCAGATTATGCTGCTATGCTTGCAAAGGAAATACTAAGAAGAAAGTTGAATAATATTACGAACTCTGCTCAAGGAAGTGGCGCCTGTAACCAATAGGTCGTGAGTCCTCCTCTGTCACTTGCTGCCGAGATGCAATGTGGTGATTTGCTGTATTAGGTTTAATGGCATATTATGTAACTTTTCTAAAATCAATATAAATGTAAGTTATTGGTTATCACAGTAATAACCGATTATAAGTTGAACAAGCGTTATGGCCATGTGTTATGAACTCGCCACCCTTGGCGTTACATCACAAATATTATGAATTTGTACACCAATTGAGTTTCAAATCGGAATATCTCAACAACTATCAACCTTAAACTAGCAAAGGTATACATTTTTGGAAAGCTGAAGACATAAGCAATCTAAATATACACATTTCAACTCATTATACAGGGTGGAAAAAATAAATTCCGGATAAAAAGTGGGTCACTTAATGCATTGCTTATTACTAACTTACAGTAATAAACTGAAAGTAAACAATATATATTTGGTTAGAGGATGGGTGAAGCCTACTGACCTTGGAGAAAGAAAAATCACAGTTGCTTGTTAATCTCAGAATACAGGGTGTTCCAAATTATGTTTAAAAAAACTGAAAAAGTAAGTCCATATTTGGATTCCTCATCAAATTTCCTTTCAGAAAATGTATACTTTGACTATGATAGGATAAGTAATTAAACAATTACAGCAATTTTTAGATTTTGAAGACATCCGCATTACTTACTACAGTGTTCAATACGAAAACGCGTAGTTTCATAAGTAAAAGTTTGTATTTTATAGACTAAACCGGTCATAAAGAGTTAAAAATGATTAAAAACAATGAGCAGAATTGTTTAGCTGTAAATTAAGACCAAAACCAAGTTTGTAGCCCCTGTAGTACTTTAGTAGTAGTAAATTGTATCAAGTTTGCACACGCGAAACGCGGCGTTCCCATAGAGTTTGTGTGTACCGCATCCTCCCTCCGCATCCCCCCTCCTCCACCTCGACTGTTCGCACTTTAATCAACCATAACTTTGCTAATTGAGAAGCTATGTTGTTCATATTTACAGGTTTGTTGGTGGTATTAATTAGCTTTGACATGAGACCAGAAACATGACTATAGCATTTTGTTTTGCTGAGATATGATGAATTAAACAGATCACAATTTGAAAATACGTAACAACACCACCATTTTTGGGTGGCGAGTTCAAAACGCATGGCCTTATGCAAGCATCTCAATTTCTAATCAAACAGTTACACACAATTACAAAGGGTTGCTTATAAAGTCAGCAAAAATCCGGGGCAGAAATATAATAAAATCGAGGAGAAACAGTTTTCTTTAACGAGAAGAGTGCAGTGCAACTGACCTTAAAGACTCCAAAATCCATATTTTCATATTTCAGGCCATCATTCAAATTTGGATAATCCCATCAACGTGGAACTTTCACATCGTTTATACCTATATTGAATGTACCAGTTTTAGTGGGTTTTTATAAATTTCCGATTTAAATCTAATTTGCATAATAATTTTAAGTTGAAAATATCAAAAAGACATTTTCCCATATCATTTCCAATGATACATTATTTAATATTTTTTAATTATTTCTTCAGACATTGTAGCTGAACATGTTACCTAAAATGTGTAAAAGAGGATTTTAAAAAAAAATTCCTTTGTATATTAATTTTGGAGCAAAAGTTGCATTTTTTATGGTCCTCTTATGGAATATTTCATTTTACAGTAAAAATGACTTCGTTGCACAAAAAATGAAATGAGACATAAAAACGGTTTAATATTTTAATATATGGTTTAGTTTTCTTAAAATGATATTAAACATGACATTCTGTCATTTTCTTATCATCTTATTATATTTCTCATTTCTGGGGAAAAAATGAAAATTTAGTTTTCTTTAGATATTCATGTATGTCGACCAATAGCATGTCATCTAAAACATTTTATTTCAAAATTTAGTGAAAATATCCGCAATATTATGTATTACGGGCAATTATACAACACACAGAAAAATGTTTACATAATTATGTTAAATATAGAACTCCATAATTATTATGTAAACCTTCACACAATAATTGTGTACAAAATACACAAGTTATGTAGGAGTAAATAGAAATCAAACAAGATAATAACGGATTACCAATGTTGAGGCAAAAAAATGGATTTTTGATATTAATTGTCAATCACTAATTCATCCTCTGGCAACTCTAAACTGTCTTTTTCCCTGTTTGACACTTTATATGCTCTGAAAGCTCCTATTTGTTGCATTTACTTTCATGACTTTCATGACTTTCTTTTCCTTACCCCTTTTTCCTCTTGACTTCCAAAATTTCCCCCCAACTGTCACCTTAATGTGGGAAGCTTGCAACAGTGTATCTATTGTGTGTTCGCCAAATTCAACCAGTGGCCGCAAAGATGAGAATCACGTGGTGGGCGAACCTGCCCATAGGGCGTACACTCCCCGCTCTCCCCTATAATACAATGAAGTTTATACTATGAATTTGTAATGCTCTGTATTTGCTTTTGTATGTTCTGTAATTGTAAATGTTTTCTGTTGTTGCAAAAAATAAATAAATGCCCATTCTCTGGGCGCTAAAATATTATAGAAACACCGTTGGCATCATCATGCATTTCGTGGCCGTGGGCCTTCATCAATTCTTGGATTATCATCTAAAAAGTTCATCAGTGGAATAACAAAGGAGATGAGTCAAGAGTGCAAAGAGTTGTTCTCTGAATGCTGTTTGTTTTGTCTCATGTGCTTTATCCTAACCAAAAATATGCTTGATTAAGGTTCATCACTGAAATTCAAATCTGTGCTATTTTTATGAAGAAATGCGTCAAAGCGTTGAACATAACAGTAATTTTACACATGGATGGTTTCTTTCGAAAAACTGGCACAATTTTGATTTTGTTTGTTCATGGTCAAACACGCATTATTTGGGTAGACTCAAGCAAATTCGACAAAACAAACTGAATACTAAAGGTTATTTAGTTATAACACCAAATCCAAATTTTAAATGTTTAAAGAAGAAAATTACACATTCCTCAAAATATTCTTTTTCTAGAAGCCCGATTTTGATTGCTCGTTGTTGATCAAACATATTTTTTAATTTAGAAAAATAAACACAATCAAATAATCAGCATTTGAAAGCCAACTAAATGATCTTTCAGATTATTTCAAGATAACAGACAAATACTGAGTAATAAATGAGATTAATGACGTGGAACACACACACCCTTTTTTAAGGGACACCCTGTATCCTATTGGTTACGAAATCCGCGGAAACATGGCCCGGAACGGGAACGGCATTCCCAAAAAGAATTTATGGGTACCGGTCGCAGAAGAAGAAAAATCTAATGACCAAACTTTTTAAATTAAAATAATTGCATACAAAATAAAATACAATATAAAAGAAACAACTAGATTAATGGATCTGTGATGGATGAATTTATTCAGATACCGCAATTCACTTGTGGACTCAATGGTTGTGTTAGAATGAGCTAGTATAGGTACCACATAGGCTTATTCAATTTCAAATGTATGAAGATTATCAGAATGTTAAAACGTAAGATGAGTGTTTTGACACTACAAACTTTGGAAAACAGCTAAATGGTTTATTTTTTCCTTTCAATTTGATGTGTTGAAGGCTACGCCCTCAATTAGGATAAAAACCGGGATTTCTACATTTTTGCAATTGTATTACATACACAAACTTACAGCTGTAAGGATTAAGAAAAATCAGCCGTCTTTGTGCAATAAAACATCGTTTCAAAATATTCCATCCCCGGCTCGGACAGCATTTTATGGTAAACAGCGTTACGCTATTTTTCTTTTCGATTCAAATTACAAACGATATTACATAGAGGGCGTTTTAAAAAAAGTTTCAATAAATCAGACGATGGCGGACACGAACGGCCGTACATTTTGAATTTGCGTGGGTTTCAATGTAACAACGAATGTTGATAATATGACCCCATAAAATTTATCACACGTTAGAACTAATTTATTTCATCCTAAAACCGCTGGAGTTGGATAACCAACTCCAGTGTCAGTATCATGTTTTGAATTTAATCCGTTGTTAAGCGTTCGTCCCATTCACTTGATCACGTAACCTCGTACGCATTATTTAACCTTGAATATTCGTGAATACGCTCGTGTCCGGCATCGTCTCGCAATGAATAGAGATAATATTTAAACATTGTTTTAATCAAGTTTTGCTGCTTTTTTGTGAGTAGAAACAACAATAATGGCCAATTATAATGATCTTTAATATTGAAGTAAATTTTGTAAAAAAAAAAATCTTAATAATCTTTATTAATACCATCGTATACATGTAGGCCTATACATGGTGAGTCAAAAAGAAGTAGTACGGGAATGAATATTGTTTAAAAATAGACCAAACAAATTTGAAAAACTAATGAGACACGTATTCAAAGAGCAACTTATTCCGCTATGACAAAAGAAATCATTGAAATCGATCAATTATATCAGGAGCTATGTCTGTTTTAATAAAAGAACCCCTTTTTTGGCTGTCCACGGAACGCTTAATTCTATAGATATCTACCCACTAAGTGGGCAGCGAAATGTACACACGTCATTCATATTCAAATAAGATTAAAGCCCGGGAGTTTCAAACACAGTAGGTGGGAATGGTTGGCCTAAAATAAATAATCAGTGACTATACAATAAGACTTTTAACCTTCTCTTTTTTACGGATTCTATGATTTTGCAATATGAGGAATAAACAATTACTTCCTGATATGATAATGATGAGTTTTAAACATTTTCTTTACTTTGTTCTGTTTTACGTATCGGTGGACAGCTACAAAAAATGGGCTCTTTTAGTAAAATAGCTATAACTCTGGATAGGGAATGATCGATTTCAGTCATTCTTTTCGGAAGAATATTCTCGTCAAAATATCGCTTGAGTTTAGGTAAATTTTCTTTTTCTTTCTCAAGAAAAATATTCAAATCCGTACAACTTCTTTTTGACTAACCCTGTATAACAAAACAGATACGAACTATATTTTATTCTCTAAACATCTTTAAACATTCCCCCCTCCCCCTAAGGATTTTTATTTGGATTGGGTAGCGAGACGACAGAAGGGAGCAGCACTAGACATGCTAGCACCGACTGACGACATGGTTACCCCTATATGTATGGCCCCTCAAATTAACATCATTTATCCAGTTTCCCCAAACAGGGTTGGTATTCAGCAATTAAATCAATTTCAATTCTGGATGATAGTGGCAGGCCACCCAAAGCTGAGATTGGTTAGTTTTATGAACAGGCTGTCACTTCACGGTCAGATCATAATTATTACAGCAGATCAAGGGGAAAAGCCTGATGCCTCGAGGTAAATTATCTAGCCCCTTCTTATTAATTGTTTGCGTGCGTGCATGCATCAATGAATACCCATGGGTGGTGGATGTATTCAGAATGAAATTTGACGGTCTGACGATCCAGCCGGCCTAGCCAGGTAGGGTTTGTTTGTTTTCACGGTCGGTCCGTACGGACACACGCTTGGGCCCTGCAGAGACCAGGCTCAAGCAAAATGCTCGGGCCAGGCCGGGCTAAAAAAAACCTATAGCATGCTGGCTGAATGAAAAGTTAGAAAAGATGGAAGAAAAGAATGAAGTAAAAAGAGCCACTTCCAACAAATAAAGTTAACAATTTTGCTGTCAGCCTTCGGACATGAGAAAAGAATAGTCTTGATCCAATCTTATTTGGTAATTAGAACCAGGTGCGTATAGGGGTATAGGAGAAGGGTGAGGGGTATGGGATGGGAGTGGTTGAACCAATATCTGGAAGACTGGATCGGTGTGACTATATAGTAGAGTGATTAAGATAACATGTAAATGAAAATATGAAAATCGTTTGGTATTTCGCTCATCCCAAAATCGTGGCCTTTGAGCCTTTACAGCCAGCATGGCCAGCAGAGAGGTCACGCTGCATGTCACATTAGAAAAAGCTTCGGATAATGGTCTATTTGGGCATCTCAAAAACTGAGAATCGTGTTAAAAATCATGTAAAATTTTAGAGGAGGGTCAATAACATCTGCAGAACGGTAAAATGTATAGTATTAAACACGTTTTGTGACCAAATTTATGTCGTAAAATGTTGGAAAATTCACGTTTTGAAAATCTGTGGTCTTCGAAATTACAGGAATCCTAACTCATTCTAAACCTCACCAAATCATAAATTGAACCCTCGTCTACAAAAAAAAGTCCATGTACGTATTGCTCTATCTTCTAGGAGATAGCGAAGACCACGGAAACTTCATAAAGTGCTCAACAACAAAAAGTCATACACTTTGTTTAGGTCCTTTAGAGTAACTTTCGATTTTTTGTGTGTGACCAAACAGACTATATAGACATTTGGATGAATCTTTCCGGCATAATTTGATACCAAAGTTGCCACCTAACAACAAAGATAAACCATGATTAGCACCATTTAAAGAAAATTGGTCACTTTTCAAAAAGTCACATTTTCAACGCACGCAAGCCGCGAGAAAATGCTGTGAGTGGCCTGGCGTGGCACTTGAATGGCCGGGAATGAAATGGATATTGATCACACAGTGCAACTGTGTTGGGTCGTGCCTGAGCGAGCGGGCTATTTGATTATGAACAGGTAACATGTGGTCTTTTCTTCCCGCGTAGTGTATTGAAAATGTGACTTTTGAAAAGTGACTAATTTTCTTTAAATGGTGCTAATCATGGTTTATCTTTGTTGTTAGGTTGCAACTTTGATATCAAATTGTGCCGGAAAAATTCATCCAAATGTCTGTCTAGTCTGTTTGGTCAAAAAATGATCGGAAGTTACTCTAAAGGACCTAATCATCAAAGTGTATGACTTTCTTTTGTTGAGCACTTTAGCTTCATACCACGGAATGAAATCCGCCATAGACATTACATGGCGAAAATCGTACAGATTTGCACTGCAGTCCTCTGTGTAGGGAGTGTTGACAATAGCAAGGTCGTTTGACTATTGTGTTTGTGCATGTTTGTGACAACTGACCCCGTTTAACAATCTTCATAGCTTTCATAGAGCGTGTTTCTGCTGGGCAAGTTACCGCTAATAAACGCTAAGTTTGCCCAGTTCGCTAAGTTTTTGGTAATCCCAAAAACCTTCACAAAGCAGGTTTGGAACCAGCAATAATCGGCAATAATCGGCAATAAACCCAGCAGAAACAGAAAAGTGATTCTTAGCGGTTTGCGCCGTGAACCATGTCACGCTGGGTTATACACATTATTGTGAAGCAATATCTTTTTCAGGTGCGGTGGCATTGTTTGGGATTACAAAAGGTCACATGGCGTGGCCCATCGACTAGGATCGATAAACTTAGCGGTAACTTTTCGCGAGTAGAAACAGGGGGGGGGATTAAAAACTGACCGATTGAAACTTAGCGTTTATTAGCGTTTACTTTTTGCAGTGCCCCAGCAGAAACACGCTCATATAGGGCTTGGGTGATCTAACTATTGACTGTTTATAGATCATGTTTATCAATTCTATGCCTTTATTCAAATCAAATAATTGTAACACAAATCAAATAATTGTATTTAGGAAAAATGACCTTTATCATGTTTATACACTCAGTGGATCTTCCAAAGTTCAATTCGACCCCTAAATGTGTTTGTAGGCCTGTACAACATTGGTTTGCGCTTCATGCTATTGTATAAGGTCCGTTAGAATCAAAGAGAAACGATGGATACGCACATATTATTGGTCCTCTGTATAGCCTCTTTGGTTCATATCCCCATATACACTAGTTGCAATAATGACCATGATGTCAACGGGACCAAGGTGGACTTGATGCTTAGTGCTCGTAAAAAGGTTCTCTTCATACTGCCGCCATTTTTCATGGGAAGCCATTATCTTCAGATGTCGATCATTTCCAGTGGATTGTCCGACAAGGGCCACCAGATTGATCTGCTGGGAAACTCACTAGCTAAGAATCACCCAACAGTGGCAAAGTTTAATTCAACTCATGCTTTGTGGTATGAGCTCAGTGATTCTGAAAAGATCATAGCAAATATTAACGATCACGTACGTTACGCTCACAAAAATGGGCCAGGTTATGCTGGAATGAGGTTCATCAGTGGAATGACAAATGAGATGACACAGGAGTGCAGAGAATTGTTCTCCAATTCTACGCTATTGTCACAATTGAAAGATGAGCATTACGATCTTGTAGTGACAAATCTATTCTTCCCTTGTGATGCCTTAATTTCTCGGTTTCTGGATGTGAACTTCGTGGCGCTTACAACATCAAGAGCTTACCCATACATGAACAGGGGAATGTTTGGGTTTCCATCTGAAATGGCCTACGTACCAGAGATATTTATTGGGCTCACCGATACTATGAACTTTGAGGAACGTATCAAAAATGTGGTGTTGAGATTTGTCAACCGATTTATTTTCCCGACCATTGTTTTAGCAGATTTCAAGAACATACAGATAGAAAATAACATTGACGTGGATACATCTCTCCTTGATGTAATGGGTAAAGCGTCACTATGGATAAGTTACTCGGATTTAAGTCTTGACTTTCCTGAACCAACGATGCCAAACTTCGTAACGACAGGTGGAATGGCTGTGAACAAAGCGAAGGCATTAACAAAGGTAGGTTTTAATGGGGTTTTGATAATTTGCAAACATTTTCTCGTAATTTTGAGCCTATAGGCTATACCACGATATTTTTCCAGATTACCCTGTGCATTGATATGCTAAGCTCTTCATCCCGTTATCTCGCCTTACAATATCACTATATTATCATGATTATGAGTCATTGGGTCATTTTCTTCTTCTCTTTTCTTTTCCACAGTCAACTTCATTGAATAAAACTGTAAGAATCCTTTAATCATGATAGATGTTGTTTTTTATGCTAGGCTGAATTCCAGAAGGTATCCTCCCTTAACCCTAACCCCCCCTGAGTGCTAAAAAATGCTAATCCAAAGTCCCTCTCCAAACGCATGCGCCGTCGGTTTTCGATGACGTAGTCAGCCGAGCCGAGTGCAGTATACTGCACGAATGTGTAGCTGAGGGCCGTGGCTTAGTGGTTGGAAGGTGGGGCTTGAGAACGGAGGGTCCCCGGATCGAATCCGGCAGGTTCTCGGAGATTTAGTTGGTGTTTTTTCCTCGAAAATTGTGATCCGGTCAAAAATCCTAAACCGGGGTTAGGGTTAATATCGTGCTTATTTGTGGGTTTGATGCAAGACCGTGAAAAGTTATCACCCTATATTTGTTAATATTTAACCACTGTGACTCGAACACCCCTACTTTTGTGAAAATGTTGCCAATTCCTGACCAAAGGACACCTTTTTGGAGGCTGTGCCCTCACTTTTGATATGGGATTTATTCATTTTTATAAACTTACACTTGTAAGGATTCCGAAAAATAACCCCTCTTTAATTTGTACAAGGTACAACAAAGTATCAATTCAAATATTCTAATCTACAGCTTTGACAAGACTTTCACATAAGTAGTGGGGAAGCATAGGGGTTTTCCGGTTCCGGTCTAGGCTGACATAGGGAGTAGTTATTAGTAGAATATACCAAAATGTTATTTGAAATGAGTAGAAATAATACCTAGGTGGACATCCTTGCCATCTTGGGTCGTTGATTGACCTTTGACCTTGAATTGGTGTAGAATGTCACATATGTTGCAATATGTATCGAAACCATGTATGCTCCCCAGCTATATAAAGCCCTATGGAAATAACAGTCGCAATTATGATGGACATAAAGGCTGCTTTCGTGACTGGCAACTGAAAAAATGTCCATTATTAATGTTCATCTTGAATTACAAAGTAAAGAAAATAATTCTTCAACACTGCGTATCCCTGTAATAAATTTATATTCCAAAACATGTAATGCTGTTAATATATAAACTCTCATATGCCTATCATTGTTATGTAGGGTACACTGGGGGAAGATGGGACACGGGGAAAGATGGGACAGTGATTTACAGAAATACTTTTGTTACCTTAAAATAGTCAAATGTTGGCCATATTTGTAACAAAAAAGCTTTGATATCATGTCTATTTATATTTGCAACCAATTTTAATTATCATCATTCATGAAACGTACTTTGGTACTTTGGTACTATGCATCATTTGATTTCTAAATCAGTTCATTAAAGGTATATTATGTGATCTTTTCCAGGGGACGCCCTCAATCCTAATTTTGGAAGCAGATTTTCTTGCAGATTTACTTTTCTGATCATAAATCATAAATATATTCCAAGTTTTACAGAGCGATACGATTCCTAATAACCTCACAATCATAGTTTTAGAGTGAATTTAGAGTAAAATTTGAAAAAAATAGATTGTACCGCCCGGTACAATCTATTTTCAAACCATGATTTTGAAGTAATTAGGAATCGTATCGATCTTTATGATTTATGATCAAAAATGCAAATCTGCAAGAAAATCTGCTTTCATAGTAAAAATCATTGACAGAGGGCGCTACTTGGAAAAGATCACATAATAATGCCTTTAACCTTGCTAATTGTTAATGTCTGTGTTGGGCATTTTGTTCACATATGCTCTTTATATATAAAAACACCATCAATTTGTTATGCTATCTACTGAAGATAGCATTCGTTAACCATGCACGTTAACTTTCACATACACGCTTAGAAATGGGTGTCAAATGTTGTTGGGTACAAACGAAATGTGTAGTTTTTAATCAAATATTGTGCTAAACATCGATTTCGTAAAATAACTTTTTACACATTATATGCCATAGTTTACTATAGAATTCCTAGTTTTACATACTGGAAGTGTAGAAAAGCGCCCGTAATTGGGTAGAACATGATTTGACACCACGGAAGTGTAAGATTCATCGTACGTAGTCTCGTAACGGTTCAGACACCATTTTACATGACAGAAAGCGGATGTGAAGGAGGCTACTGCGCGATGTACATTCTCAGTAGTAAAAAAACTGCACAATGTTGAGCGAAAATCCCATGCGGTCCGGCACCATATCGGTTATGTTACTTTGCAGTATCCAGCCATGGAGGACGACGGCATATCGGTCAGAAACTTCTATTTCAGGAATAGGACTTGAGGACCTTATCCCGGTTTTATGTAGGTGCCTTTTAAATGCCATCATGATGATGTTTTTGAATACTTCATTCATTTATCAGTGTCTTTCTCTGTTACATAACTGACACAATTTCCACTGCAAATAATATCACTATAAACTAGCCTTTTATTTCCAACTACATGTACATGTACGTATAAACAGAGTATCAAGTATGTACAAAACTGAAAGGTACCATGCTAATAGGTACGTTCAATTTGTGTTGTTCTCCATTAATCTAGTTTCTTTCTCCTTGTCATACATACAGGATTTGGAAGATTTCGTCCAAGGCTCTGGAGAATATGGTGTGATCATATTCTCATTAGGCTCTATGATTGGTTCATTTTCTGATGCGCAGACAACATCAATGATAGCCCGTGTTTTCAGCAGACTACCTCAGCGTGTAATTTGGCGCCACACCGATGTTAAACCGAATAATCTTGGAAACAACACAATGATTGTTGAGTGGATGCCACAAAACGATTTGTTAGGTAAATATTCGGAGGAATTATTGTCAAAGAATCTACCAAATTAATGTTCTTATTATAATTTACAACCGATTAAACATCCTGAAATATTTATTTTATTTTGTATTTCTTACACAGGTCACCATAAAACTCGTCTGTTTATAGGTCACGGAGGTCTGAATGGTGTCTATGAGGCCTTGTACAATGCCGTTCCAATGATATTAATCCCACTGATGGCACCAGACCAGTGGGATAATGCTGCCAGAGTGGTGTCAAAAGGAATGGGATTACAACTAGATGTCTCGACTATCAATGAAGATACATTTTACAATGCGGTGACTGAAGTTTTGCAAGATCAGAAGTAAGTCGTATCCCGGGGTCGTATCTTATCAGAAGTATACAGCAACGTGTTCATACAACCTTTCCGCCCTGATCTTCCGGATTTCATTAATTATGATCTCCCCTCTACGAAAACAAATGATCGAATATCCACTCTCCCACATACATTTTTTGTATCCACTCCCTTATATCCACACGAACGAATGGTACTGGTGGGTATCGTATGATAATCGGCTATTACCAAAGGCCTTTTTTTGAACGTTCTACTGTATCTATCAAATCATGTTGTGTTTTCATTTCATTATAGATACAAGGATAACGCGTCTCACTACTCGGCTATTCTCCGTGATCTACCCCCAGCAAAAGACCGTGCCGTTTTCTGGATAGAACATGTGCTCAAGTTTGGTGACAAACATCTACGTGCCAAAGTTTTTGAACTGAATCTGATTCAATACTACCTCTTAGATGTTGCTGCATTCTTCTTGTTCATAGTAGTTGTAGTTGTAATGTTTCTGAGATTCACCTGCAGATTATGCTGCTATGCTTGCAAAGGAGGTACTAAGAAGAAAGTTGAATAATATTACGAACTCTGCTCAAGGAAGTGGCGCCTGTAACCAATGGGTCGCGAGTCCTCCTCTGTCACTTGCTGCCGAGATGCAATGTGGTGATTTGCTGTATTTAGGTTTAATGTATATTATGTAACTTTTCTAAAATCAATATAAATGTAAGTTATTGGTTATCACAGTAATAACCGATTATAAGTTGAACAAGCGTTATGCAAGCATCACAATTTCTAAACAAACAGTTACACACAATTACAAAGGGTTGCTAATAAAGTCAGCAAAAATCCGGGGCAAAAATATAATAAAATCGAGGAGAAACAGTTTTCTTTAACGAGAAGAGTGCAGTGCACTGCAACTAAAGACTCCAAAATCCGTATTTTCATATTTCAGGCCATCATTCAAATTTGGATAATCCCATCAACGTGGAACTTTCACATCGTTTATACCTATATTGAATGTACCAGTTTTAGTGGGTTTTTATAAATTTCCGATTTAAATCTAATTTGCATAATAATTTTAAGTTGAAAATATCAAAAAGACATTTTCCCATATCATTTCCAATGATACATTATTTAATATTTTTAAATTATTTCTTCACACAATGTAGCTGAACATGTTACCTAAAATGTGTAAAAAAGAGGATTTTTTTATTTTCTCCTTTGTATATTGATTTTGGGGCAAGAGTTGCATTTTTTATGGTCCTCTTATGGAATATTTCATTTTAGAGTAAAAATGAATTCGTTGGACAAAAAATGAAATGAGACATAAAAACGATTTAATATTTTAATATATGGTTTAGTTTTCTGAAAATGATATTAAAAATCTCATTCTGGGGGAAAAAATGAAAATTGAGTTTTCTTATTAGAAATTCATGTATGTCGACCTATAGCATGTCATCTAAAACATTTTATTTCAAAATTTAGGGAAAATATCCACAATATTATGTATTACGGGCAATTAAACAAGGAGTAAAATTCCCTGTTTGACACTTTACATGCTCTGAAAACTCCTATTTGTTGCATTGACTTTCATGACTTTCTTTTCCTTACCCCTTTTTCCTCTTGCCTTCCAAAATGTCCAACAACTGTCACTTTAATGTGGGAAGCTTGCAACATACTACTGTACCTATTGTGTGTTCGCCAAATTCAACCAGTGGCCGCAAAGATGAGAATCACGTGGTGGGCGAACCTGCCCATAGGGCGTACACTCCCCGCTCTCCCCTATAATACAATGCAGTTTATACTATGAATTTGTAATGCTCTGTATTTGCTTTTGTATGTTCTGTAATTGTAAATGTTTTCTGTTGTTGCAAAAAATAAATAAATGCCCATTCTGTGGGCGCTAAAATATTTTAAAAACACCGTTGGCATCATCATGCATTTCGTGGCCTTGGGCCTTCATCAATTCTTGGATTATCATCTAAAAAGTTCATCAGTGGATTAACAAAGGAGGTGAGTCAAGAGTGCAAAGAGTTGTTCTCTGAATGCTGTTTGTTTTGTCTCATGTGCTTTATCCTAACCAAAAATATGCTTGATTAAAGTTCATCACTGAAATTCAAATCTGTGCTATTTTTATGAAGAAATGCGTCAAAGCGTTGAACATAACAGTAATTTTACACATGGATGGTTTCTTTCGAAAAACTGGCACAATTTTGATTTTGTTTGTTCATGGTCAAACACGCATTATTTGGGTAGACTCAAGCAAATTCGACAAAACAAACTGAATACTAAAGGTTATTTAGTTATAACACCAAATCCAAATTTTAAATGTTTAAAGAAGAAAATTACACATTCCTCAAAATATTCTTTTTCTAGAAGCCCGATTTTTAATTCCTCGTTGTTGATCAAACATATTTTTTAATTTAGAAAAATAAACACAATCAAATAATCAGCATTTGAAAGCCAACTAAATGATCTTTCAGATTATTTCAAGATAACAGACAAATACTGAGTAATAAATGAGATTAATGACGTGGAACACACACACCATTTTTTAAGGGACACCCTGTATCCTATTGGTTACGAAATCCGCGGAAACATGGCCCGGAACGGGAACGGCATTCCCAAAAAGAATTTATGGGTACCGGTCGCAGAAGAAGAAAAATCTAATGACCAAACTTTTTAAATTAAAATAATTGCATACAAAATAAAATACAATATAAAAGAAACAACTAGATTAATGGATCTGTGATGGATGAATTTATTCAGATACCGCAATTCACTTGTGGACTCAATGGTTGTGTTAGAATGAGCTAGTATAGGTACCACATAGGCTTATTCAATTTCAAATGTATGAAGATTATCAGAATGTTAAAACGTAAGATGAGTGTTTTGACACTACAAACTTTGGAAAACAGCTAAATGGTTTATTTTTTCCATTCAATTTGATGTGTTGAAGGCTGCGCCCTCAATTAGGATAAAAAACGGGATTTCTGCATTTTTACAATTGTATTACATACACAAACTTACAGCTGTAAGAATTAAGAAATATCAGCCGTCTTTGTGCAATAAAACATCGTTTCAAAATATTCCATCCCCGGCTCGGACAGCATTTTATGGTAAACAGCGTTACGCTATTTTTCTTTTCGATTCAAATTACAAACGATATTACATAGAGGGCGTTTTTAAAAAAAAGTTTCAATAAATCAGACGATGGCGGACACGAACGGCCGTACATTTTGAATTTCCGTTGGTTTCAATGTAACAACGAATGTTGATAATATGACCCCATAAAGTTTATCACACGTTAGAACTAATTTATTTCATCCTAAAACCGCTGGAGTTGGATAACCAACTCCAGTGTCAGTATCATGTTTTGAATTTAATCCGTTGTTATAGTCTATTCATCTGAGACCGATCTTCCAACCACGTGACTCGGCCGTTCCATTGACTGGGAGAGGAGACTATTTTCTGACAAAAATATCGATGGAATCAGTAGAGTGAAAAACGGCCACAATAAAAAATAATTATGTTACCCACCTACTTTTATCATCATAACACAAGTTGTGCCATGAGTCAGTTTAATTGACGTTGCAAAGACAGGTAGCTTTCCCTTCCCAATTTCTCCATTTCAAAAAATGCTTTCAATTTGGCAAGCACTGGCTGCATCTCATCTTTAATGGTCTTATTAATTTTGGTGCCATTTGAGCTCTACACTGTACTACAGGCCTCTATGAACAGGTACATGTAGAGTGATAGACCCCGATGAAGACAACTTTTCATTTTATAAGTCAGAAAATAAACTTTATTTAGTTTGTCAACGTTCAAATTGTATAATATTTGTTTGAATATGAAAATCATACCTTTCAATATTGATACCATATCATTGTAAGCGTATTCGTTTCTTTCTATACTTAACAAGGAAATCTGATTGATTCGGACATGCAGACAGAACATAAGGATACGGAGATTCATATCATTTTACAACCATTTTATCTTACTATATAGGCCCGGCCAATCCGAGTGAAAATATACATTATTTACTGTTGGAAACATTACAAGATAGCAAATAAAAATCTGAGAGCGATCTTTGGTGCTCGGATGGGCAGGGGAGATGAGTAAAAATAAGATGTGCTGTCTTCTGGCGTATATTTGCTAGTTGTCGAAGGATCCCATTTTATTCCAACCTCCGGTCGAACCTCATCTATAATGTGAATTGAAACAACTAAGCTGCCTTATGCAAACACACACAACATTCCAATGCATATTATTCTCATCACACACATGCACATAGCAGCTACGTCTAGTGTACCATTCAAAGAGAGACAAATATCGAACCATTTGCGCATTATCTGAAATCAAAAGGCTTTGAAATCGTCACCTGTGATTTCGGCCTATGAATATAATCACAAAGCTGGAAAAGATCGAAAGTGATGGACTTTGAACATTTACCATAATCGTCACCTGTGATTTCGGCATATGAATAGAATCACAAAGCTGAAAAAGATCGAAAGTGATGGACTTTTTAACATTTAGCATATTGTAGGAGGCCACATTTAATTTTTATTTGCTATCTTGTAATGTTTCCAACAGTAAATAATGTATATTTTCACTCGGATTGGCCGGGCCTATAGTAAGATAAAATGGTTGTAAAATGATATGAATCTCCGTATCCCTATGTTCTGTCTGCATGTCCGAATCAATCAGATTTCCTTGTTAAGTATAGAAAGAAACAAATACGCTTACAATGATATGGTATCAATATTGAAAGGAATGATTTTCATATTCAAACAAATATTATACAATTTGAACGTTGACAAACTAAATAAAGTTTATTTTCTGACTTATAAAATGAAAGGTTGTCTTCATCGGGGTCTATCACTCTACATGTACCTGTTCCGATAGAGGCCTGTACACACAGAAAACACTATGTAAAAAAATTACACAAATTATGTAAAAAATACACAATCTGTGTAAAAATAGAACTCCATAATACTATGTAAACAGTTGTGTTAAGCTTTTGCATAGGAATTTACACAAGCTTGGGTATATATTACATGTTTTATGTAAACTCTTACATAATAATTATGGAGTTCTATATTTACATAATTTGTTACATAGTATTTTCTGTGTGTAGTACAGTAGAGCTTAAAATGGCACCAAATAAGACCATTAAAGATGAGATGCAGCCAGTGCTTGCCAAATTGAAAGCATTTTTTGAAATGGAGAAATTGGGAAGGGAAAGCTACCTGTCTTTGCAAAAGTCAATTAAACTGACTCTCATGGCACAACTTGGGTTATGATGATAAAAGTAGGTGGGTAACATAATTATTTTTTATTGTGGCCGTTTTTCACTCTACTGATTCCATCGATATTTTTGTCAGAAAATAGCCTCCTCTCCCAGTCAATGGAACGGCTGAGTCACGTGGTTGGAAGATCGGTCTCAGATGGATAGACTATAATACCATCGTATACATGTATACATGGTGAGTCAAAAAGAAGTTGTAAGGGAATGAATATTGTTTAAAAATAGACCAAACAAATTTGAAAAACTAATGAGACACGTATTCAAAGAGCAACTTATTCCGCTATGACAAAAGAAATCATTGAAATCGATCAATTATATCAGGAGCTATGTCTGTTTTAATAAAAGAACCCCTTTTTTGGCTGTCCACGGAACGCTTAATTCTATAGATATCTACCCACTCTAAGTGGGCAGCGAAATGTACACACGTCATTCATATTCAAATAAGATTAAAGCCCGGGAGTTTCAAACACAGTAGGTGGGAATGGCTGGCCTAAAATAAACAATCAGTGACTATACAATAAGACTTTTAACCTTCTCTTTTTGACGGATACTATGATTTTGCATTATGAGGAATAAACAATTACTTCCTGATATGATAATGATGAGTTTTAAACATTTTCTTTACTTTGTTCTGTTTTACGTATCGTTGGACAGCTACAAAATGGGCTCTTTTAGTAAAATAGCTATAACTCTGGCTAGGGAATGATCGATTTCAGTCATTCTTTTTTTCAGATGATCGGAAGAATATTCTCGTCAAAATATCGCTTGAGTTTTAGGTAAATTTTCTTTTTCTTTCTCAAGAAAAATATTCAAATCCGTACAACTTCTTTTTGACTAACCCTGTATAACAAAACAGATACGATCTATATTTTATTCTCTGAACATCTCTAAACATCCCCCCCCCCCTCCCCCTAATGATTTGTATTTGGATTGGGTAGCGAGACGACAGAAGGGAGCAGCACTAGACATGCTAGCACCGACTGACGACATGATTACCCCTATATGTATGGCCCCTCAAATTAACATCATTTATCCAGTTTCCCCAAACAGGGCTGGTATTCAGCAATTAAATCAATTTCAATTCTGGATGATAGTGGCAGGCCACCCAAAGCTGAGATTGGTTAGTTTTATGAACCGGCTGTCACTTCACGGTCAGATCATAATTATTACAACAGATCAAGGGGAAAAGCCTGATGCCTCGAGGTAAATTATCTAGCCCCTTCTTATTAATTGTTTGCGTGCGTGCATGCATCAATGAATACCGACCCATGGGTGGTGGATGTATTCAGAATGAAATTTGACGGTCTGACGATCCAGCCGGCCTAGCCAGGTAGGGTTTGTTTGTTTTCACGGTCGGTCCGTACGGACACACGCTTGGGTCCTGCAGCCTGCAGGGACCAGGCTCAAGCAAAATGCTCGGGCCAGGCCGGGCTTAAAACCCTATGGCATGCTGGCTGAATGAAATGAAAGTTAGAAACGATGAAAGAAAAGAATGAAGTAAAAAGAGACTTCCAACAAATAAAGTTAACAATTTTGCTGTCAGCCTTCGGACATGAGAAAAGAATAGTCTTGATCCAATCTCATTTGGTAATTAGAACCAGGTGCGTATAGGGGTATAAAGGGTGAGGGGTATGGGATGGGAGGGGTTGAACCAATATCTGGAAAACTGGATCGGTGTGACTATAGTAGAGTGATTACAGATAACATAAATGAAAATATGAAAATCGTTTGGTATTTCGCTCATCCCAAAGCTACATGCTCATCCGATCCTTGTGTGGTTGCTTTAACATTGCCGTCCATCTTCCAGCTCAAGTTGCTCTCCATATAATGCGCATCTTCAATTGCTTTAGAAACCAAAGTCAAACCCTATTGGCGTGGCAATAGAGATTTACTCCAGCTAAGTCTGTTTTGATTTTTGTGTCGCGAAATAATGGGTATTACCATACCTATATAATGAGCAATGCTACAATATAATGGGTAAGCTATCAAAATTAGCTTAAGTCGTTTCTCAACTCTTCCCTCCCGCACCCACTCTCCCCTTCTTTTCCCTCTTTACTTTCTCTCTCTTTTTGTTGTTGATCTTTTTACATTTGTTGTGTTTGGAGTGTCATCCCCCCTCCTCCCCCCACCCCCCCCACCCCCCCCCCCCCCCCCCCCCCCCCACCCACCACCATATGTCGACGGCCCTGGTCGTGGCCTTTGAGCCTTTACAGCCAGCATGGCCAGCAGAGAGGTCACGCTGCATGTCACATTAGAAATAGCTTCGGATAATGGTCTATTTGGGCATCTCAAAAACTGAGAATCGTGTTAAAAATCATGTAAAATTTTAGAGGAGGGTCAATAACATCTGCAGAACGGTAAAATGTATAGTATTAAACACGTTTTGTGACCAAATTTATGTCGTAAAATGTTGGAAAATTCACGTTTTGAAAATCTGTGGTCTTCGAAATTACAGGAATCCTAACTCATTCTAAACCTCACCAAATCAAAGTCCATGTACGTATTGCTCTATCTTCTAGGAGATAGCGAAGACCACGGAAACTTCATAAAGTGCTCAACAACAAAAAGTCATACACTTTGTTTAGGTCCTTTAGAGTAACTTTCGATTTTTTTTGTGACCAAACAGACTATATAGACATTTGGATGAATCTTTCCGGCATAATTTGATACCAAAGTTGCCACCTAACAACGAAGATAAACCATGATTAGCACCATTTAAAGAAAATTGGTCACTTTTCAAAAAGTCACATTTTCAACGCACGCAAGCCGCGAGTAAATGCTGTGCGTGGCCTGCACTCTTAGAAGGTCAGGATCAAATACATGAGTAGATTTCCGGCTCACTTTGTTTTGATCCTTTAAGGATCATTTTCGGATCGTGTTTGTAGGCCTGTACAACATTGGTTTGCGCTTCATGCTATTGTATAAGGTCCGTTAGAATCAAAGAGAAACGATGGATACGCACATATTATTGGTCCTCTGTATAGCCTCTTTGGTTCATATCCCCATATACACTAGTTGCAATAATGACCATGATGTCAACGGGACCAAGGTGGACTTGATGCTTAGTGCTCGTAAAAAGGTTCTCTTCATACTGCCGCCATTTTTCATGGGAAGCCATTATCTTCAGATGTCGATCATTTCCAGTGGATTGTCCGACAAGGGCCACCAGATTGATCTGCTGGGAAACTCACTAGCTAAGAATCACCCAACAGTGGCAAAGTTTAATTCAACTCATGCTTTGTGGTATGAGCTCAGTGATTCTGAAAAGATCATAGCAAATATTAACGATCACGTACGTTACGCTCACAAAAATGGGCCAGGTTATGCTGGAATGAGGTTCATCAGTGGAATGACAAATGAGATGACACAGGAGTGCAGAGAATTGTTCTCCAATTCTACGCTATTGTCACAATTGAAAGATGAGCATTACGATCTTGTAGTGACAAATCTATTCTTCCCTTGTGATGCCTTAATTTCTCGGTTTCTGGATGTGAACTTCGTGGCGCTTACAACATCAAGAGCTTACCCATACATGAACAGGGGAATGTTTGGGTTTCCATCTGAAATGGCCTACGTACCAGAGATATTTATTGGGCTCACCGATACTATGAACTTTGAGGAACGTATCAAAAATGTGGTGTTGAGATTTGTCAACCGATTTATTTTCCCGACCATTGTTTTAGCAGATTTCAAGAACATACAGATAGAAAATAACATTGACGTGGATACATCTCTCCTTGATGTAATGGGTAAAGCGTCACTATGGATAAGTTACTCGGATTTAAGTCTTGACTTTCCTGAACCAACGATGCCAAACTTCGTAACGACAGGTGGAATGGCTGTGAACAAAGCGAAGGCATTAACAAAGGTAGGTTTTAATGGGGTTTTGATAATTTGCAAACATTTTCTCGTAATTTTGAGCCTATAGGCTATACCACGATATTTTTCCAGATTACCCTGTGCATTGATATGCTAAGCTCTTCATCCCGTTATCTCGCCTTACAATATCACTATATTATCATGATTATGAGTCATTGGGTCATTTTCTTCTTCTCTTTTCTTTTCCACAGTCAACTTCATTGAATAAAACTGTAAGAATCCTTTAATCATGATAGATGTTGTTTTTTATGCTAGGCTGAATTCCAGAAGGTATCCTCCCTTAACCCTAACCCCCCCTGAGTGCTAAAAAATGCTAATCCAAAGTCCCTCTCCAAACGCATGCGCCGTCGGTTTTCGATGACGTAGTCAGCCGAGCCGAGTGCAGTATACTGCACGAATGTGTAGCTGAGGGCCGTGGCTTAGTGGTTGGAAGGTGGGGCTTGAGAACGGAGGGTCCCCGGATCGAATCCGGCAGGTTCTCGGAGATTTAGTTGGTGTTTTTTCCTCGAAAATTTTCCTCGAAAATTGTGATCCCGGTCAAAAATCCTAAACCGGGGTTAGGGTTAATATCGTGCTTATTTGTGGGTTTGATGCAAGACCGTGAAAAGTTATCACCCTATATTTGTTAATATTTAACCACTGTGACTCGAACACCCCTACTTTTGTGAAAATGTTGCCAATTCCTGACCAAAGGACACCTTTTTGGAGGCTGTGCCCTCACTTTTGATATGGGATTTATTCATTTTTATAAACTTACACTTGTAAGGATTCCGAAAAATAACCCCTCTTTAATTTGTACAAGGTACAACAAAGTATCAATTCAAATATTCTAATCTACAGCTTTGACAAGACTTTCACATAAGTAGTGAGGAAGCATAGGGGTTTTCCGGTTCCGGTCTAGGCTGACATAGGGAGTAGTTATTAGTAGAATATACCAAAATGTTATTTGAAATGAGTAGAAATAATACCTAGGTGTACATCCTTGCCATCTTGGGTCGTTGATTGACCTTTGACCTTGAATTGGTGTAGAATGTCACATATGTTGCAATATGTATCGAAACCATGTATGCTCCCCAGCTATATAAAGCCCTATGGAAATAACAGTCGCAATTATGATGGACATAAAGGCTGCTTTCGTGACTGGCAACTGAAAAAATGTCCATTATTAATGTTCATCTTGAATTACAAAGTAAAGAAAATAATTCTTCAACACTGCGTATCCCTGTAATAAATTTATATTCCAAAACATGTAATGCTGTTAATATATAAACTCTCATATGCCTATCATTGTTATGTAGGGTACACTGGGGGAAGATGGGACACGGGGAAAGATGGGACAGTGATTTACAGAAATACTTTTGTTACCTTAAAATAGTCAAATGTTGGCCATATTTGTAACAAAAAAGCTTTGATATCATGTCTATTTATATTTGCAACCAATTTTAATTATCATCATTCATGAAACGTACTTTGGTACTTTGGTACTATGCATCATTTGATTTCTAAATCAGTTCATTAAAGGTATATTATGTGATCTTTTCCAGGGGACGCCCTCAATCCTAATTTTGGAAGCAGATTTTCTTGCAGATTTACTTTTCTGATCATAAATCATAAATATATTCCAAGTTTTACAGAGCGGTACGATTCCTAATAACCTCACAATCATAGTTTTAGAGTGAATTTAGAGTAAAATTTGAAAAAAATAGATTGTACCGCCCGGTACAATCTATTTTCAAACCATGATTTTGAAGTAATTAGGAATCGTATCGATCTTTATGATTTATGATCAAAAATGCAAATCTGCAAGAAAATCTGCTTTCATAGTAAAAATCATTGACAGAGGGCGCTACTTGGAAAAGATCACATAATAATGCCTTTAACCTTGCTAATTGTTAATGTCTGTGTTGGGCATTTTGTTCACATATGCTCTTTATATATAAAAACACCATCAATTTGTTATGCTATCTACTGAAGATAGTATTCGTTAACCATGCACGTTAACTTTCACATACACGCTTAGAAATGGGTGTCAAATTTTGTTGGGTACAAACGAAATGTGTAGTTTTTAATCAAATATTGTGCTAAACATCGATTTCGTAAAATAACTTTTTACACATTATATGCCATAGTTTACTATAGAATTCCTGGTTTTACATACTGGAAGTGTAGAAAAGCGCCCGTAATTGGGTAGAACATGATTTGACACCACGGAAGTGTAAGATTCATCGTACGTAGTCTCGTAACGGTTCAGACTCCATTTTACATGACAGAAAGCGGATGTGAAGGAGGCTACTGCGCGATGTACATTCTCAGTAGTAAAAAAACTGCACAATGTTGAGCGAAAATCCCATGCGGTCCGGCACCATATCGGTTATGTTACTTTGCAGTATCCAGCCATGGAGGACGACGGCATATCGGTCAGAAACTTCTATTTCAGGAATAGGACTTGAGGACCTTATCCCGGTTTTATGTAGGTGCCTTTTAAATGCCATCATGATGATGTTTTTGAATACTTCATTCATTTATCAGTGTCTTTCTCTGTTACATAACTGACACAATTTCCATTGCAAATAATATCACTATAAACTAGCCTTTTATTTCCAACTACATGTACATGTACGTATAAACAGAGTATCAAGTATGTACAACACTGAAAGGTACCATGCTAATAGGTACGTTCAATTTGTGTTGTTCTCCATTAATCTAGTTTCTTTCTCCTTGTCATACATACAGGATTTGGAAGATTTCGTCCAAGGCTCTGGAGAATATGGTGTGATCATATTCTCATTAGGCTCTATGATTGGTTCATTTTCTGATGCGCAGACAACATCAATGATAGCCCGGGTTTTCAGCAGACTACCTCAGCGTGTAATTTGGCGCCACACCGATGTTAAACCGAATAATCTTGGAAACAACACAATGATTGTTGAATGGATGCCACAAAACGATTTGTTAGGTAAATATTCGGAGGAATTATTTTCAAAGAATCTACCAAATTAATGTTGTTGTTATAATTTACAACCGATTATTAAACATCCTGAAATATTTATTTTATTTTGTATTTCTTACACAGGTCACCATAAAACTCGTCTGTTTATAGGTCACGGAGGTCTGAATGGTGTCTATGAGGCCTTGTACAACGCCGTTCCAATGATATTAATCCCACTGATGGCACCAGACCAGTGGGATAATGCTGCCAGAGTGGTGTCAAAAGGAATGGGATTACAACTAGATGTCTCGACTATCAATGAAGATACATTTTACAATGCGGTGACTGAAGTTTTGCAAGATCAGAAGTAAGTCGTATCCCGGGGTCGTATCTTATCAGAAGTATACAGCAACGTGCTCATACAACCTTTCCGCGCCCTGATCTTTTGGATCTTATTAATTATGATCTACCCTCTACGAAAGCAAATGATCGATTATCCACTCCCACATACCTTTTTTGTATCCACTCCCTTATATCCACACGAACGAATCATAGTACTGGTGGGTTTGGGGTATCGTATGATAATCGGCTATTACCAAAGGCATGAAAGGCCTTTTTTGAACGTTCTACTGTATCTACATGTTTGCAATTTTAAGATCTATCAAATCATGTTGTGTTTTCATTTCATTATAGATACAAGAATAACGTGTCTCACTACTCGGCTATTCTCCGTGATCTACCCCCAGCAAAAGACCGTGCCGTTTTCTGGATAGAACATGTGCTCAAGTTTGGTGACAAACATCTACGAGCCAAAGTTTTTGAACTGAATCTGATTCAATATTACCTCTTAGATGTTGCCGCATTCTTCTTGTTCATAATCGTTGTAGTTGTAATGTTTCTGAGATTCACCTGCAGATTATGCTGCTACGCTTGCAAAGGAGGTACTAAGAAGAAAGTTGAATAATATTACAACTCTGCTCAAGGAAGTGGCGCCTGTAACCAATGGGTCATGAGTCCTCCTCTGTCACTTGCTGCCGAGATGCAATGTGGTGATTTGCTGTAGGTTTAATGCATATTATGTAACTTGTCTAAAATCAATATAAATGTAAGTTATTGGTTATCACAGTAAAACCGATTGTAAGTTGAACAAGCGTCATGCAAGCATCTCAATTTCTAAACAAACAGTTACACACAATTACAAAGGGTTGCTAATAAAGTCAGCAAAAATCCAGGGCAAAAATATAATAAAATCGAGGAGAAACAGGTTTCTTTAACGAGAAGAGTGCAATGCAACAGACCGTAAAGACTCCAAAATCCATATTTTCATATTTCAGGCCATCATTCAAATTTGGATAATCCCATCAACGTGGAACTTTCACATCGTTTATACCTATATTGAATGTACCAGTTTTAGTGGGTTTTTTATAAATTTCCGATTTGAATCTAATTAGCATAATAATTTTAAGTTGAACTAATCAAAAAGCCATTTTCCCCTATCATTTCTAATGCTACATTATTTAATATTTCTTTAATTATTTCTTCAGACATTGTAGCTGAACATGTTACCTAAAATGTGTAAAAGAGGTTTTTTATTTTCTCCTTTGTATATTTTGAGGCAAAAGCTGCATTTTCATGGTCCTCTTATGGAATACCGTTAAACTTCATCTATAAGCACCCATTGACTAATAGTTAATAAGCAGAGAATAGATAAAAAGGTATGAGCGCCCTCTTTTGATCTAGAGAAATTAGCACGAATTTGTTTAGTGTATTCGATATTCAATAATATAAAGTTGTATTACTATCTAAATAATTTCATGGACAGACGAATTGCTCAGTTGGTAAAGCGCCCGGTAAAGCGTCAACTTCAGTATCACGAGGTTGGTGGATCAATTCTCAACTACACCTTTTGCAATTTCTTTTGAAATCCAAGTGATATAGAAATTAATGCAAACTTGAATGTAAAATTATTACTCAATTATACTAGCTTTATTGTTATTTTTCAAAAAACGAGCGCATAATTAATTTGATTGTATAAAGTAATGATCTTAATAGTCCAACCTTTTTATAAGCTAAAACACATTTATACTACAAATTAACCACAGCAAAATGTATTCATTGGCTTATTTTAAATGTTTCACACAGTAATCTTAAACGTTTCCTTCATCATGATTTAAGGGCAAATTATGATGATGCATATTAGGTTGGTAGATCAAGTTAAGCAACAAAATGAAAGTAACTATGCAAACCACTATAATCCTGGTCTCACAGGATTATAATTGAATGGCTATTAAATCAATTTATTTTCAATAAGATAGAGGGCCGTCCATTTATACCGACCCATCAATCATACATGTAGTTATAAAACAGTATCTGACATAGCACTCCCGTTTAGATCAATTGGTAAAGCCAGCGCCAACAGTTTGGGCTAGGGCAATTGTGATCGCAGGTTCCAGATGGCAATACCTGGTTCGAATCTCACTTCAAGACTTCTTCTTTTGGAAAGTTTATAAATATTTACGGTGTATATCAAATTCTTAACTTTGTTTTTACCATGAATAAATAGTGAATCTATCTTCGTCTTTAATGTGGGTTTTCCCTCTTTTTTTCCTCTCTTTCTACTATTTTTTATTTTAATTTTAATGTTATCACAATCGTTTATAAATAGTACAAACATTTAAATCAACCTCAACGACTTGGTATTTTTGTGAAGACATGCATGGATGGAGTACAATGAGACAATACGTTGATTACAATTCACTGCTTTTCAGTTCAGCTACTTATGGTATTTTGTTAAGTTGTGGTTTTTGTGAGTAGTTGGCCATTGTTGGTTCTAGATGACAATTCCTAATTGAGTTTATAGAGACACATACATGTACATGTACATGTATATGGTTCACAGTTGATCGATACAAGCATTAGCTTCATGATACAAGCATGTAGCATGTCTATCGAATTTGGGGCAGAGGACTTCTTTAGTGATATAGACCATGAAGCTTCATGTATAGACACAGTTTCGTAATTCTAAAACTAATCCGTTATAAATCAATAACACGTGGCCACTATACTACCATTTACATGAATGTAATGCATGACCTTCAATACCACGTGAGCTGCTCAAACTATGACATGTTCATTAGGCGTGCAATTTAAAGGCAATCCGTCAAACGTGTGTATTATAGTTCCGAAAAACTTAAACAGACTTAAAAAGATGGATGGTGCCGTAAATAAGTCCTTCGCGTGATTTCTTTTATTATTTTCCACTCAGTTTTGTTTTATTTGTTTTGTGCTTTGTGTTTCTCCAAGAATAGGTATGGCACAAACGTGTAATATCGCGTTTCGAATCAATGAGAACAACAGGCAAACAGTCAAAACGTTATTGACTGGCCATGGCTTGCGTGTCCAGTTTGATTAAATTTTGTTTCATTTAAAAAATATATATATAAAAAAACCAACGTAAAAGATAGATTCCTTGTTCATTCATGATAAAAATAAAACACTGTCAAGAATTTGAAAATTATGACCTTTCCAAAAGAAGAAGTCTTGAAGTGAGATTCGAACCAGGTATTGCCATCTGGAACCTGTGATCACAATTGCCCTAGCCCAAACTGTTGGCGCTGGCTTTACCAATTGATCTAAACGGGAGTGCTATGTCAGATACTGTTTTATAACTACATGTATGATTGATGGGTCGGTATAAATGGACGGCCCTCTATCTTATTGAAAATAAATTGATTTAATAGCCATTCAATTATAATCCTGTGAGACCAGGATTATAGTGGTTTGCATAGTTACTTTCATTTTGTTGCTTAACTTGATCTACCAACCTAATATGCATCATCATAATTTGCCCTTAAATCATGATGAAGGAAACGTTTAAGATTACTGTGTGAAACATTTAAAATAAGCCAATGAATACATTTTGCTGTGGTTAATTTGTAGTATAAATGTGTTTTAGCTTATAAAAAGGTTGGACTATTAAGATCATTACTTTATACAATCAAATTAATTATGCGCTTGTTTTTTGAAAAATAACAATAAAGCTAGTATAATTGAGTAATAATTTTACATTCAAGTTTGCATTAATTTCTATATCACTTGGATTTCAAAAGAAATTGCAAAAGGTGTAGTTGAGAATTGATCCACCAACCTCGTGATACTGAAGTTGACGCTTTACCGGGCGCTTTACCAACTGAGCAATTCGTCTGTCCATGAAATTATTTAGATAGTAATACAACTTTATATTATTGAATATCGAATACACTAAACAAATTCGTGCTAATTTCTCTAGATCAAAAGAGGGCGCTCATACCTTTTTATCTATTCTCTGCTTATTAACTATTAGTCAATGGGTGCTTATAGATGAAGTTTAACGGTATTTCATTTTACAGTAAAAATGAATTCGTTGCACAAAAAATGAAATGAGGTGATAGAACTTTCACAGTTTGTGCGTCAAAAGGGTGGAATAAGCTACCTATCTGTATTAGACAATCATCATCTACAAGTGTGTTCAAAAAAGCTCTTAAAACTCATTTGTTCCCTTAAACAGTTTTTCTGTTTATATTTTGTTTCTAATCTATTTTGTAATTACTATAATATATTGTACTATGCTCAAGTTACACTCACATTTTGTAGTTTAAGTTGTAATTTTAAGGTTTTTATCTTGTAAGCGCTCTGAGCCTTTTGGAAATGGCGCAATTAATGCTTTCTGTATTGTATTGACATAAAAACGCGGTTTAAGCCTAAAACGCTAACTTAATTCATGGTTTAGTTAAGTTTAGCTAACGAAAATAGACTGGGCGATTAATAACAAAACATATTCTTAAACATGATGAATATCGTCCCCAGAATGTCGTTGATTGATGACTGCCATGCCTATGGAATGATCAATAATCATTGATTCAAGTTGGTTACCATAAAACTGAAAGGAATGCATTAACTAGAACGTCTATATTGTGCAACTCGAAATGCACCCAATATAATTATGCGCCATGACGTTTTGCGAGCAGATAATCATGACGTAGAGCACGTGTGGTCCAGTGGAATAGTTGCCGGTCTCCTAATCATAAGGTTGTGAGTTCTAGCCCCGCTGGTGCCAATGTGTTTGTGTCCTTGGGCAAGGTACTTAGTCTACATTGCCTATTTAGGGGGTTACTATAGAGGGGTTATGTATGTTTGTTCATGTTGGTTTATGTCGCAACATGGCGCTGATTTAGCTGCTGCCTGGACGTTGCATTGTTTAATAATGTATTTGATTTGTAATGTTGTTATAATATCAATAAAATGTAGACCTTTATTATTATTATTATTTGACGTGCACTTGGTGCCAATACGCGAGTTTACCCATACCCATGATTATAGTTACACAAAGACGTATGCAAAGTTAAATATATTTTCGAGAATTGCGTTTAGTTACTCGATGTGGTAAACGGCAAAGTTAAACCCCTGTTTAATTCATGAACCTGAACCTGCGACTAAATATGACTACAATTCTATACAGAAGTTCTTTGTCGTCATTTAAGTGCTGATAATTTGGCGGCCAGATGATCAGCACTTAAAGGTAGATGACCCGATCACATTTTCGTAACACAGAATAATTTCAAACATACGGAGATTTTCATATCATATGAAAGCTCGTATTTTTCTCATCATCATACTGAAATTTGACGGCCTAATTCGGTATAATGACAGAGAAATCGACGAAATAGCGTTGAATTACCGCGAATGGTGGTTACCGCCGATATAGTTTGTGTACTACTCAATGGGTACAGTTCACAGCATTTTGTGCGTCTAAAATAAGAACCATAATAGCTATGCATCTCAAATTTTGGGACACGACGTTTTTAAGGATGACCTTTCATGTAGAATAGAAAACTTCAAGTTGAAAATCGGAACATCTACCTTTAAATGACTTTAACGCGATGCGATAGTATGGATGACATCCATACTATCGCATCACGTTAAGACATCCATACTACCGCATCGTGTTAAATATTTAAGATACAATGTATTATATCACTGTGGTATACTTGTAACAACGAATTTACCATGACAAAAATGTCAGATTAGCGATGAGGGAGGTGGTAGAACTTATTGAATGACCCTCGTTTTTATCATTAAATGTCTCATTAGTCTCCGCTAAAATACAGCAACAAAGTAAAACCTGTTTGCTGCTGTATAGGGGTTACAATATGGTTTCCTAGAAATAGTTTAAATATAGTTGGTTTGCAATGTGATTTGTTTTGCTGGGTGGTTGTAGAATTAGCTTGCATATATCCTGCAGTTACCGTGAAAGGCACACACACATACATCAGAATTAGCAATGGCTATCAGGTGTATCTTATATTTGTTATTAACAATCATATTGATAGCTGGTGATACCTCATGCTATAAAATACTTCTGTCCCTGCCATTGTGTAATTTGACCAAAAGTCATTGCTTAACATTGAGTAGTGTTTCGTCTGCATTGGCACAAAGAGGACTGTAGGACACAGTATACATATTGTACGTAGTTCGGGGAAGGCGTGCGACAACAATCTTGATGAATTCCTTGCTTCTGACGTGATAGAGTATGACACACAAGGTGACGATGTCACATATGAAGAGGTATTTTGCAAAAGGGCCTACATCCACTTTGGCTCTTATTGAGAAAAAGTCCAAAAACTGTTTCTAAATATTCAAGTTGAGCAATTGAAAAACTGAATGGATTATGAAAGAGGTACACTACATACTAATTGAAATTGAAATAAATTTTAAATGTGCTAGTTTTAATTTTTTTTTAAATCATGTTTACATTTTTTGAAAATTTGGATGTAGGCCCTTTTGCAACAAAACTCCATCTGTTTGTACATAAAGAAAAAATACCACACACAAAAAATCATTTATTTTAATCATTTAAAATAAATAAGTTTGATATTGAAATGTATAGGTCACAATCATATGTTTCAAGGAAATAAAGTCATTTTTTTCAAAAATACCTACATCTCATTGTAAACAGCCATTGAAGTTGTTGTTTTGTTGCAAAAGGGCCTGTATCCCGATTTAATTCTGGATACAGGCCCTTTTGCAACAAAACAACAATATCAATGGCTGTTTACAATGAGATGTAGGTATTTTTGAAAAAAATGACTTTGTTTCCTTGAAACATATGATTTTTCCCTATACATTTCTATATCAAACTCATTTTTTGAAAAAATGCACCATAGCCCTTTTGCAAAATACCTCTTCAATTATGTGAAAATGTTAGCATTCAAATTCATGAACAGTCACCGCATACTTGACTGGTTGGTATTCTACAATGCTATGCAGAAGTTCCTTGCCGACAGGTGTAGATATATCTTGAAGAATGAGGATCTTATAGCAGATATGCGTCAACGGAATTTCGATGCAATAATAGCTGATATGTTTACACCGTGCTATGCTTTGTTAGCTAACCGCTTGCAGATACCTTTAGTGGGACTCACGGCTTCTAGACAGTATTCTCTCTTTCCGATCAGATATTTTGGTTTCCCAAGTGAACTTAGTTACGTACCAGAGTTTGGATCAGGTTTGCCTAGTGATCTTACGTTTATACAACGACTGCAAAATGTTGTGTTGAGGTTGAAGTCGAGTGTGTTTCTCTTGATTAACCTGAGAGAGTTTCGGAAGATCCAAGAAGAGTTCAACATTGAACCAAATGTTTCACTGGAGACGATAATGTCGCGATCAAAATTATGGCTGAGTTATTCCACATTGGCTCTTGATTATCCTGAACCTGTAATGCCCAATTGGATACCTGTAGGTGGTATTGCATTTGACGAAACACATCATACTTTGGCCCAGGTAGGACAATTAGAAAATGAGCATCTACTATCAAATCATCTTTAGTTTTAGTGAATAACCTATACTGGACTGATTCATTTATCAGTGTTTTGATCGTTTACATAACACATTTTCCCGGGCATTTTCCATTGAAAAAAATATCTGCATTTTCCATCTACGCGTACAGATTATCAAAGCCTATATGTTTCATTAAATTTAAAGTTAATGCTCTCCATTTTAATTCTGGCTTGTTCTCATTATCAACATATAGGATTTGGATGATTTCGTCCAGGGCTCTGGAGAATATGGTGTGATCATATTCTCATTAGGCTCTATGATTGGTTCATTTTCTGATGCGAAGACAACATCAATGATAGCCCGTGTTTTCAGCCGACTACCTCAGCGTGTAATTTGGCGCCACACCGATGCTAAACCTAATCTTGGAAACAACACAATGATTGTTGAGTGGATGCCACAAAACGACTTGTTAGGTAATTATTCGATGGAATACCGTATTTATTATCTTTAAAGAATACAAAATTTATACTCTTGATATAATTTACAAATGATTATTAAACATCCTGAAATATTTTTATTCGTTTCACAGGACATCCTAAACCTCGTCTGTTTATAGGCCATGGAGGTCTGAATGGTGTTTATGAGGCCTTATACAACGCCGTTCCCATGATACTAATTCCGCTGATAGCACCAGACCAGTGGGATAATGCTGCCAGAGTGGTGTCAAAAGGAATGGGACTACAACTAGATTCCTTGACTATCAATGAGGATAGTTTTTACAATGCGGTAACCGAAGTTTTACAAGATAAGAAGTAAGTCATATCTTATCAGAAGTATACGGCAACGTGTTCAATACATAATTTCTTCCCTGAGCTCTCTTCCGGTTCTTTTTAATTATGATCTCCCATCAACGAAAACAACCGATCAAATATCCACTCCCACATATATTCGAGGTAATAGTGCCTGCCTGCCCATTCGTCATCGGCATTATCACTACAAAGTGACCAATCCAATACAACCTTTCTTCCATGAGATCTCATCCAATCTTTCTAATTTTGATCTTTCTAATCTAATTTTCCCATTTCCACACGAATGACACCAAGGGGTGTCGTAACTCTGAGAATCGACTTTTAGCAAATGGTCTTTTCTTTTCTCCATATTTTATTCATTTTCATTTATCCAATTTCTATTCAATTTCAAGATCTGTCAAATAATAATTTTGTTTTTTAATTTCATTATAGATATAAGGATAACGTGTCTCACTACTCGGCTATTCTCCGTGATCTACCCCCAGCAAAAGATCGTGCCGTTTTCCGGATAGAACACGTGCTTAAGTTTGGTGACAAACATCTACGAGCCAAAGTTTTTGAACTGAATCTGATTCAATATTACCTCTTAGATGTTGCCGCATTCTTCTTGTTCATAGTAGTTGTGGTGGTCATGATTCTGAGATTCACCTGTAGATTACGTTGTTATGCTTGCAGAGGAGGTATTAAGAAGAAAGTTGAATAAGATTACGAACTCTGCTCAAGGAAGTGGTGTACAACCAGTAAGTCGTGAGTCCCTCTGTCACTTGTTGTAAATGTATGCAATGTGGTGACTTAATTGCTTTCTTAGAGGAGGTGTTCAGCAAGCACAACAATAATTGCGCAATATATGTTAGAAAAATAATTATCGAGCCCAATAAAAACGAAATAAAACTGCCATCTTTCAACATGAATTTTTAGAATTTGCGGCGATCGAAAGTACGCCCCCCCCCCCCGCCCCCTAACGGCTTTGACCGAGAAGGCCACAGTCAATAGTTAGGTCACCCAAGCCCTATATGAAAGCTATGAAGATTGTTAAACGGGGTCAGTAGTCACAAACATGCACAAACACAATAGTCGAACGACCTTGCTATTGTCAAAACTCCCTACACAGAGGACTGCAGTGCAAATCTGTACGATGTTCGCCATGTAATGTCTATGGCGCCTAATGGCGGATTTCATTCCGTGGTATGAAGGCCCATTGGCGGAGCCAGGGGGGGGGCCTGGGGGGCACGTGCCCCCCGGGTCCCTGGCACCAAAAAAAAAAAAAAAAGGAGAAGAAAAAAGAAGAAAAAGGAGAAAAGGGAAGAAAAAGGAAGAAAAAAAGAGAGAAGAGGGTATAGAGTTCTTTTTTGTTGTTGTTACATAGTAAGTTTCCATGCCCCACTCCTTATTTTGTACGTTCCCGGCACAGATCCCGGCATATCAAGGCAATAATGGCGTAGCCAGAGGGTTAAGAAGGGGCCGATCGCTCCTTCTCCCCTGTCCCCCATTTTTGCCATTGTCGCCTCAATTTTGACAAGACAAATCATAGTTAAATTATGACGTTCAAATACAAAGGTAGCATTTTTCGTTGTATGTGCGTGCCCCTTCCCCCCAAAATGAATTAATTCCAAATTAAGAAGACCGTTTGAAGGCAAAATGTACCTCAATCCTAGCAAAACCGGGTAAAATAGCAAAATATTTAACAATAAAAGCAGTGTCATAAGGCCAAAATATATCTCAAATGTGGCAAATAAGTATAAAGAAGCCAGGGGTTTTCGTAAAATGAAATTTAAAAAAACATTTTAATAGAAGCAAAAATGTATCTCAATCTTGGCAAAATTAATGTAAAGAATTTAATTTTGCGTGTTTGGTATCTCAATCGCGGCACAATTTATGTAAAATAGCCCCAAAAAATTTCGCGCGCTGTGCGCGCACGTCACATCAACGGTAACTTTAATTTTGGAATCTAGTTTTATGCCAAAATAGGCCTATATCTCGATCATAACAAAATTGGTTAGTGTTGAGAAGCCAATATTTCGCGCGTTTTGCTCATGTGCCTCGAAATATTTGCTTTAGTTTTATCATGTTTATAAGCTTGTACCAGCGAAAATTGGCAAAATATGTTCAATAGCAACAACAAAAATTACGCGCGCACATGCCCCAAACGATAAGACTTGGGACCAGTCTTTGTGTGACTTAACTTCTTGATGTCCGTTTCGGGAGGGCCGAGCGGGTGGTTAAAGGTTGGGTGGATGTTTTAGAACCTCAAACTATTTACATTTCTTTTTAGAAGCTTGTTATCAGCAAAAAAAAGTCGCTCAATTATGACAAAATTAGTTTAAAGTATCCAATTTTGCGCGTTAAGCTCGCATGAACCTTCAAATATTATGAAACATTTAGCTTCATAACAAATAAGTATCAAATTTTGTGCGCTACGCGATAATGTGACTTCAAACATTAACTTTAGCTTTATGAAGGCAAGCCTCAATCATAGCAAACTGTAAAATAGCACATTTTTGCGCCTATATAAAAAGCCAATATTGATCGGAAATAAAGTGATTGCTTATCAATAAAATATAGTCAAAAGTACACACCAAATAGCACCAAATGGGTTCGAAAATTGAACTTAAAATCCAATTCTGAGGGGGGGGGGGGGGGGGGGGGGCGGGGGCACATCGCACATCACACCTCAGACTCTCCCCTGTTCGAGCTTTTAAACCATCTACACTTAAATCAAGAATATATTAGAATAATTATGCTCAACTTCTTTCGTGCATTGATAAAAAAACAAAATATTTATTAGAAATGAAGAGGTAACTTTTCGATAAAATGTTGGTCAAAAGTATACACAAGATCGCACCAAATGAGTTCGAAAATTGAAAAAAAAATCTAATTCTGAGGGGGATAGGTCTACATCGATCCCCTCAGACCCCCCCCCCCCCCCCCTGTTCGAGCTTTTAGACCATCATATACTTAAATCAAGAATATATCAGTATACGCTCAACTTCTTTCGTCATGTTCGTGCATTGATAAAAAAAACCAAAATATTTATTGGAAATGAAGAGGTGGCTTTTCGATAAAATTATGGTCAAAAGTATACACTAGATCGCACCAAATGAGTTCCAAAATTGAAATTTTTTCTACTTCTGAGGAGGGCTAAAAAACAAAATATTTATTGGAAATGAAGAGGTGGCTTTTCGATAAAATTATGGTCAAAAGTATACACCAGATTGCACCAAATGAGTTCCAAAATTGATTTTTTTTTCTACATCTGAGGGGGGCACATCCCCCCACAGACACCCCCCTGTCCGAGCATAGCTCGGAGGGCGGTGCTGCGCACCGCTTGGATGGTACCTGATCAATTTACATTTTGGGAGCACACCCCCCTAAAATTTTCTTGAACCGAACCTGAGTGCCCCCCGGATAAAATAATCCTGGCTACGCCTATGGAAGCTATGAAGTTTCCGTGGTCTTCGCTATCTCCAAGCAGATAGAGCAATACGTACACGGAATTGTTTGTAGACGAGGGTTCATTTCCTGATTTGGTGAGGTTTAGAATGAGTTAGGATTCCTGTAATTTCGAAGACCACAGATTTTCAAAACGTGAATTTTCCAACATTTTACGACATAGATTTGGTCACAAAACGTGTTTAATACTATACATTTTATCGATCTGCAGATGTTATTGACCCTCCTCTAAAATTCTACATGATTTTTAGCACGTTTCTCAGTTTTTGAGATGCTCAAATAGACCATTTTCCGAAGCTATATCTAGCAAATATTGCAGTCACTGATACTCCATTGTTTTCTTGCGTATAACAAAATATGACATGCAGTGTGACCTCCCTACATGTACTGACTGGCCAGTTCAAACCACCGGGCTAAAAAGGGAAGGGACGAGAGCTAGGAAGAGAAAATGGGGAAGGAAAGTGAAAGAAAGGAAGATAGAGAGAGAAGGAAAGGTAAGGAAAGAAAAAAACAAGGGGGTAGGAAGGAAAGAGAGAGGAAGGAAAAGAATTGTGTAGATAATCGATTAAAACCCCACGCAGATACGCCACTGACTCAGGGCAAAAATATAATCGAAGAGAGGAACAGATTTCTTTAACATGAAGAATTCTTGACAGCAAATCCGCACGGATCATGATTAATTAATGAGCTACCGTACTTTCGTGCTTGATAATCCCTTGAGGCCTTGTATTCCTGCACCAGCCCTCGAGCGCGAGTGGCGCTAAAGGGTGGTTCATTATGAATGCAAGTTGAGAGCGATCAAGCACGAATGCATTGGCAAATCAATTATCTATCATACTCTTCGAGATGTACACAATTTTGCTATATAATGGTAACATTATTATTATTTCTCGTGTATTAGAAACACTGTAAACTGGTTAACGATGTGTAGCATAAGATTATTGTTGCAAGAACGTCGATTATAAGTAACATTTTGCAGGAGAAGCATTTTATTGCGTTCATCTTTGAACTTAAGTTTTGGTTAAACAAGCTTAATTATTTAATTAAAAATTAATTATTCTAACTTCAAGACTGTTAAACAATGGCTTAAATGTGTGGATTGTCTCTATTATAAATAAATAACAACTCAATTTGGCGGCTTGGCCGAACATTTCACTTACGACGTTCTTGCATATCCACGACGAACTATCCGGTTTACAATTCACGTAATGAGCTGCCAAAGCTTGTGTCATTGGCCGATCTCGTCATCGTCGTTATATGGTTCATAGCTGATTCTTTGTGACCCCCTGTGACCCTATTGATGATGGAGCGTCACCGTCGTCTATTTTGTGACATGCGATGTGCAGATATATGAGATAGACATGTTGTTACCATAAACATACAAATACCACAAAATGCTACAACCTAGCCTGTTTCCATAACCCTGCGTGGAAGTTTTTCGATGAAAAAATAATGGACCTAGCCGGGACGCGATGTTCGTTACCGTAAACAACATTTGATACCTTGACGGAGTAAGCGCATAGCACATGTACATTGTACAGCAATACATGTATACAGGGCCCAGCCTATTGCGTCAAGTGCGCCAAGTAGCCTTGACACTCATGGTTTGTTGTGGAATTTTCTAAAAAAAGGAGGAGGTAGTGTTAGGGTAATGCAGTCAGTCTAACGAAGTTTTAGTCTGTCATGATTACGCATTCCTTTAATAGCTCCTTGAGTTATCATCTTTTCTAGGTTGCCCTTTTCTCGTCTAGCAATGTGTCCAACGTATTGTAGTTTGTTGCACATGACCTTATTACCCAGAAATGTCATAATGTTCTTTCCATGATTCCAATATTTGCACCGATCTACAGTTCAAAACAATCATTAAACACTTGAATTGTCTCTTCTTTGTAGTACGCATTGAGTAGTGAAAGTTCACGAAACCGTGAAGTCATTTATCGTTTGACATTGTCAATCGGGGTTAAATTGTTTAAATTATATATATATACATGTTTAATATTTTGTTTTGTAGCCAAAGGGGGCAGCCCGCCCCCCCCCCCCCCCCCCCCCACCCCCCCCCCCCCCCCCCCCCCCACCCCTCCTAAAATAACTCCGTCGGTACACTGAAGGTCGTCGGTACATTGGGGACATAAGAAAAGGGCCTGAAAGGAGGAGCGAGGAGGGAGAGAGGGAGGGGTGGGGGATATCTGAACAATTGTGCAGATAGGAAAATAGGTTGGAGGCTTAAAACTGCTTAGCCTGCCCTTAGAGTGTGATACTTATCAGTCCTATAATATAGAGGGCGCTATAATTCAACAATGGGCCTCTCTCATACAAGGCACGCTAGTTCATACAATAAAAAGTTCTAATAGTGCATACAATAAAAAGTTCTAATGGTTCATACAATAAAAAGTTATAAAACCTGGCAATAAAATTATGTCATCATCAGATCTGATTCTTCTTAACAATCTAAGATATCAACATCAACATCCGTGATACCAAAAACTACTACGGATTAAAACAATGCTACAGATTGAAAGAACAATCATCCAGAGACATACATGTAACAATCTAATCCCCGTCTAATCTTCCTGTGATTACAGTGGCGTAACTAGACTTTTTCATTGGGGGGGGGGGGGGGGGGGTAAAAAGGGGCTTGCTTGCTTAATTCGGGTCGTGTCCCCGATCTACGATGCTTCTCCACACTCTTCTGTCGTTCATTGCTGTCTTTATGTTACTCGTCTCCAGTCCAGTATCTTGCTTGAGTAGATCGATAAATGTCAGAGCAGGTCGTCCCGGCTTTCTTTTGCCATGTTTGGGGATCCAGTGCACTAGTTTGGATACAGGCTCCTCACTTCTGTAGCAGTGGCCAACAAACCTTATTCGTCTCTTCCGGATCTTCTGGCTTATTTTGGGGAGGTCGCCATACAGTTGGGTGTTTGGTATATATGTTGTTTCCAGTTGACATTGAGTACTGCTCGCAGCATTCTGGTGTAGCAGCCATCTAGCTCTTTCTGTAGCTTGGGAGTAATGGTCCAAGCTTCACATCCATATAGCCATGTATAGCAGAACTGACTCCACCGTTGAGGCAAACAGGTGAAGTTTGAATTTCCGAGATAGAGTTGACTTCCATATTTTGTTTATTTTGCTACATGCTGCTGCTTTGCGTTGCTTAATGTCTTTTGCCGTACTCTCCATCCAGGCACCAAGATATTTAAAATCTTGAACTTCCTCTAGCTTGTTGCCATCATTTGTCTGTATGGATCCCTTCTGGCTCTGGTTATATGACATAAACTTGGTCTTGCTAGCATTCACTTTGAGACCGACCTTTGCTACTGATGTTTCAACTCTTTGCAGCAGATCTTGTGCTTGATGAAATTTCTCTGACAACAATGCAATGTCATCGGCGAAGTCAAAGTCTGTCACCACCTCTGGCCCAATCCGCCTACTTCTACGCCTGTCAAGATGAAAACCAAGCTCTTCTTCTCTCCCCTCTATGGCTATCCTCAGGGCAAAGTCCAGCACATTACATTCCAGTTGCCTGTAAGGTTTGAGCCCAAGTTTGATCCATCCAACACCATTTACCGCATGCTGGGGGACCTTGAGTGTGGCAGCGGTGGAACTAGAAACAAGCCTGAGGGGCTGCAGTATTGCCACATGACTATTTCCACACGTGGTGATTTCCCGCAGATTTGGGCTAGTTTTAAAACTGAAATCTGCTCTTTGGATAATATAATGTGATTTTTTTTCTTCAAAATTTGAACATTTGTTTTTATAAAATATGATATAGCACTAGTTTTTTATGACAAATTGAAATTTGTTATCACAAGAACATTTTCAAAAGTAGTATATATGGCTTCTAGTTACACCAACACCAAAGAGCCTTGAGCTATGCTTAGGATAGCGGTGGAAATGGTAGCACGCATGCTGGCAAGACACAGTTGGTGTAAAATAAATCAGATAAATGGTGTAGGAGGGGATAATTTATTACCCTGGATATGTCATCAAAGACGTGGTCAAGAAAGTTGGATTTTATACAGGGCATGGAACCGTAAATCACAAACATATATGGGGCGAGTGTGTCTCCCTGTAGAACTCCAGCCAATATTTCAAACTGTGCAGTCTCTCCGTCAGGTGATATTACCTTAGCCATGGTATTCTCGTACATTCCTCCGATTGCTTCAACGACCTGTTTTGGTATTCCATAAGCTCGCAGAATTTTCAGCATTTTGCCACGGTGGATTGTGTCGAAGGCCTTTCTGAAATCAATGTACACAGCAAAAACGTTGGGTAAACAATTTACCCAACGTTGGTTCAACTATGAACAACCCCGTTGTTGGGTAAATAATTACCAACGTTTGGTAAAATGTTGGCTAATTACCCAACGGTTGGGTAAATTTTTGGCTAATTACCCAACCGTTGGGTAAAATTTCACCAACAGTTGGTTAATATTATTTACCCAACAACGGGGTTGTTCATAGTTTACCCAACGCTAAATAATTGCCCAACGTTCTAACATAGGTGATTACTGCTGTTAGGTTATTTGCTTTAACTCCTTATACATGTTATATGAGCCTCCTCAGTGCCAGTATGTGGCCCGCTGTCGTCCTTCCAACCCTGAAGCCGTTTTGATTGGTTCTCAGATGCTGATCCAGCTCTGGTCTGATTCTGTTCAGGATCATTCTGTTGTATGTTTTGGCAACAATAGAACTTAGGCTGATACCACGATAATTGCCTCCAAGGCTAAGATTCCCTGATTTTGGTATTGGAACAATGTTGAGCACAGACCATTGGCTTGGTTTTCTTCCCTTTCAGTAATGCTTCATTGCAGAAGTTCAACACAATGTCGTCAAGGTCGCATCTTTTCAGAACTTCAGGTGGGATATTGTCTTCACCACTGCGTTTCCCTTCTACCAGAGACTTTTAGTTTTGTCATATTCTTCCTGGTCCGGTTTTAATTTCCAGATCTTCTAGGATTGGTGTGATTTCCTCATCCTCATTACTGATGTCTGGTGGGCTCCCCAGAAGGTTTTTGAAGTTTCTCCCTCCAGCTGACCTTTGGTGGATGCTTTTCTACCAGTGATCTCATTGATAAGCCTCCAGCTTAAAGCATGCTTACAATTGGAATGTGCTGCTTCTACTTCCTTGATCTTGCTGTCCAGATCTTCTACTATGGAAGGGGAGTGACTTGAAAATGGTGGGGGGGGGGTGGGGGGTGGGGGGGGGGGGGGGGCTCTGCCCCCGCTGGTTACGCATAATTCAGCTGATAATTATATCAACCCTATATATTATAGAGGACGCTACCCCCACTCCCCCGTACAATGTTGACCAAGGCCAGTGGCTCCTGCAGCTTGCCAGAGTGTCCCAACATTGATCGATGGGGGGGGGGGGGGGGGGGGGGGGGGGGGGGGGGGGGGGGGGGGGAAGGAAAAATCTCATTTGAACAATTTCCATTTATAACAGAAGACACTAAGTATCAATACATGCACACAATACCCAGCACGTGTGCTCAGCTCAGCGTTTGCGTTCCAAGGACTTTTTTCAAAGATTGTAGTTATCCAGTCTCCTGTTATCGGAGTGAACCCGCAAATGTTAGAGAACGCTGGAGAGCGCCAATAGGAGAATGCGCCATGATAAAATGTGTCGATAGATACTGTGAACAAACTTTTAACGATTTTATAAATGAATCTTGAATATAAAATGGGGGTCACCAACTTCAGCGATTTCAAAACATACATGTGTTTTTTAGCCATTATGACTACTATTTAGTAGGCTACACAATCCTATGGAAATAGATTTTTTACCAACCAATCAAACAAACCAAGGCAAACCAACCAACCAAACCACCAAACCAACCAATCCAACAACCAACCAACCAACCCAACAATAACCTGAACAATAACACCAACCAACCAACCAAAACAACCAACCAAAAACAACCAACCAACCGAACTACCAACCAACTAAAACAATCAAAACAACAATTCGAGTTCGAGTCATTCATCAGAATCAGAGCCAGACGTTTGTCCGTACCCTACCAACCAATACACCTGTCAAGTCAACCAAACCAACCAACCAACTAAACTAACCAACCAATCAATCAACAACCATGCAACCAACCAACCATTCAACCAACAAACAAACCGACCTACCAACTAACCAACCAAACCAACTAACAAAAAAATAAATCAAACAAACACCCAAACCACCAATAAACCAACCAACCAATACATACATACATACATACATAGAGGCATTTATATAGCGCTGCTACATCGAGATCGTAGCGCTCATCCGAAAGATGTGTGAACAGATACAGACCGGGATGATCCCCTACTCTTTGCGAACGAGTCTGTAACTTTTTTATTTTAACGTGCTCGGGTATTGCTCTTCCGATGCACGGGACCACCATTTCTACGTGACTTCCGAACCACGGTATTTTTTTTGCTGCCATTAGGAAATCGTCAGAATCACTTCGCTTCACTTACACGGGCAGCCGAGGCGCACACAAATGTATCAGCACTTAGATTGTAATATTCCCTAACAGCTTCCCGATCTCGCTTGGGTCGACGAGGCAATTGAGACTAAGTACCTTGCCCAAGGATACAAACACGTTGGCCGTAGCGGGGCTCGAACTCACAGTCTTTGTATCGTGAAACCTGCGCTGTTCCACTAGACCACACGTGCTCTGACACCACACCACACCACACCACACCACACCACACCACACCACACCACACCACACCACACCACACCACGCACACCACACCAAACCCACCAAACTAAACCAAGCAAAACGGACAGTATCATCCGGCACCAGCTGACACTGGTTGTCACTGTTTGTTTTGATTGCGCAATCATTGAACCCGGAAGTTATCAAACTGGATCATCACACTGTGGATTGCATTGAGATGGCCGTGTGTGAAACTTTGAATATAAGAATGGCACCGAAAAATATACGATCAAAACAGGATTTATTCGTTACAATTTTGTGTTTGTGTTTGATGCAGGCCGTTTGCATTCATTCACGAGGAACCATAAGAAACGACAGACCAATAATCGGTTAGTTTATCTATCTATCTATCTATAGAATACTTGGCAGAACAAGTACCAGGGAACCCGCGTCACTAGAAATCTCACCGGACCTCATCTACTCGAGATGCCACCTTTCAACAAAATATGTTATCAACACTCCTTCTACCCGAAATCAATCCGCGAATGGAATCTCCTACCACCAAACATCCGGTCAATAACAGACATTTCTGCCTTCAAAAGCGCACTCTCTCAAATTGACATTAAAGAACACGTAAACAGAGCTCACTTCAAAAACTGATCACACCATCCACCACACTGACCTATGCGTTATAACAGCCTTATGGCTGTGTTTGCATAGTATCAAGCAGAAGCAGAAGCAGAATATATAATGTTAGGGATGTTCATATCATTGACTATAGAGGGCGACATATTTGACCAAAATATGTAGAAAACTCATGTTTACCTCTTTTAAATTCAGCGGAAAAGTACGAAACTGCTGGGATGTATTCACTGATGTATAAATAACCCCACACAAGCAACTAGACATCATGAAAGTAAACCCTTAATTTACCTAAAATGGTTTTAAAATGTGCATGACTTAAACTACTTTTGGTTATAACTTTTTTATTATTCAGCCTGCAGACAAAGGTTGAACCATCATTTTTTATTGTAAGGTACTTTGTTTCCATTTATTCCATTTTCAAAGAGATAATTTTATTTTCAAAATTTTATGAACATGCCTAATAATGTATGATATAAATTGTAACTTGTGTAAGCTTAAAAACATCATATCTCTCTTCTTGTCAAAAGAAAGCTGCTAAATTCTGACCAATTCTGCTACTGCAAACAGTGCAAGTCGCCAAGGACTGAACTATGTCAGAGCTAGGGCAAATGTAAATGTAGCTCTGGAGGGATGGTGACACAGCTAAATATTAATTATTACATGAGGCTTAGACTAAATTAAAACTATTAAAGGTATATTATGTGATCTTTCCAGGGAACGCCCTCAACATCGAAAAAAACCCAGATTTTCTTGCAGATTTACATTTCTGATCATAAATCATGCATACATTCCAAGTTACAGGGCGATACGATTCTTAATTACTTCAAAATCATGGTTTTAGAGTGAAAATAAACTGTCGGAATTCCGACAGTTTATATAATACTCTAAATTCACTCTAAAACCATGATTTTGAGGCAATTGGGAATCGTATCGCTCTGTAACTTGGAATGTATGTATGATTTATGATCGGAAATGTAAATCTGCAAGAAAATCTACTTTCTAAAAAAAATCATGAATAGAGGGCGCTCTCTGGAAAAGATCACATAATACAGGGATAACATAAATGCCTTTAAATGAGCCCATTCACCTTGGACGTCGGATATTTTCATCAATATTGAATACAATTTTATTATATTGTTCATCTTTTCTGAATAAAATTGGTCTCATTTTAGCGGAAATACATAATATGCAATCAACAATGCAACAAGTGTTTCACACCGTGGCAATTTATTATATAGAATGGAAACAACACAAGAAATTAATGTCGATATTGCTTCTTTTCAACCAATAAAAGCCATGCCACTGCACTTTTACTTGCCTTAGTGCAGTTGTTTATAGGCCGCATTCAACCCAGACCTGTCCCTCGTTTATATCCTCCTATTGCGTCACAGGGTTGTTTACTAAAATGTCTCCTCAATCGCAACGTAAGTACGGATCAAATCAACGTGTATGCACATTGATTTTCAGCATTATGTGCGACAGTCTGCAACTTCATGATAATGAACAAAAAACGAATCAAATTTTAATTAGGCTACTTTTCAGGCCTTGAAATAAAAAATGAAAAGGGCAGGCAATTGAAGGCAATTTGAATGGGGCACCAACTTTATCCAAGGCCATTATGTACTTTTGAATAGAGTAAAAACAGCCAGAAATTGAGGGCATCAAGGCTAGGTAAGGCAAGGCTAGGTGGGGCTTTGAAGGCAATTGCCTTCGAAGCCTTCTATTAATTCAAGCCCTGCTACTTTTGTTGTGCCGCAGCCAAGAAAATGGGTAATATTGTGACGAACTCGAAAGGGACAAGTCACTATGTAATTGATATCGGGTTGAATGGGTTCGATGCTAATAACTTCTCCATTTCTCTATGTGAGATGCAGCACATCAAAAGGGGGGACTTTGCCGCTATGTGTTATTACTGTACACATGTACATGTATGAAATCGGACAGAATTTTTTTTAAGAAAAACATAATTTAGGAGTCATTTTCACTCACAAAATCTGAATGCCTTGATCAATTTTGATAAACTTGGTGTCATTTTAAAGCTAAGATGCTCTGAGAGCACACTTAATAAACTCAAAATTGACTTCTCCTGCAAAGTCCTCCATTTTGATGTGCTGCATCACAAATGATAACTCCCGATAAATCCTTGGTTTGAATGAGACAGGATTTTATAGCCTTTGACAGAGTAACTGGGTTTGATTTATTTGCTGAATAAAGGCTCATCATGTATTGGATTTGGAAGTGGTCTTCTTTTTCTATTATTATCTTGTGTCTTATCTTTTGACCAGCATTCAGCATGCTATATTTAGGCTCATTTAAAGGTATATTATGTGATCTTTCCAGGGAACGCCCTCAACATCGAAAAAAAAAATTGAAAGCAGATTTTCTTGCAGATTACATTTCTGATCATAAATCATGCATACATTCCAAGTTACAGGGCGATACGATTCTTAATTACTTCAAAATCATGGTTTTAGAGTGAAAATAAACTGTCGGGATTCCGACAGTTTATATTTTTCACTCTAAATTCACTCTAAAACCATGATTTTGAGGTAATTAGGAATCGTATCGCTCTGTAACTTGGAATGTATTTATGATTTATGATCGGAAATGTAAATCTGCAAGAAAATCTTATTTTCTAAAAAAAATCATGAATAGAGGGCGCTCTCTAGAAAAGATCACATAATATGCCTTTAACTAAATGGGCACTGACATCAGAAAGCATTTGTGTGATTATAGAGGCAGCATCTGCCCCTGCATGCAAGGTTTTTGGGATAGTCTTTGATTGTGGGTACAGTCTAATCTAGCGTAGGTATACACCAGCTCAGCTCATTACTAGTAATAGACTCAATATTGTGAGGTGCAGTCCTTACACTATGACACCACTGTACCGAGTTGAAATGTATAGCATGCTGGCCTGAAGATTTGCAATGGCTTCATGATATGATTTGGACCCAGTATTGACTGCTCTCCTCCCTCTCTTGAAACATTTAAGGGCAATCTTGTTTTGCAATTTTCCTGTTCCTTCCTACAGGTATCTTGTCTCAGACTGAATGGAATGATGCTTTACGCAAGCATGGTGACGCCTACATCTCAGCATCTTATGTTAAATATATAGAATCAGCCGGGGCTAGGGTAGTACCTGTGCTAGTTAATCAGACAGATCTCTACTATGACATGATATTCAACTCTGTCAATGGGTATGTACTGTAGGCCAGCCAAAGCAGTAATAAGGTTGTAGAAAAACTAATGTAGGGTAATTAGGCCCCCCAAAAAGAAAGTTTGTGTTGCCCTCACAAGCCTAAAATTGGGAAGGTCGGCCGGATGGATTTTTTTAATTTTTTTAATTTTTAGTATACCAAATCCACCATTTTATACCTATTATTTCAGTCAACATGTGTGAAGATACTAAGGAAAATGCATACTGGCTGTATTTTCTACCCAATGGTGAATATTTTCTTGAAGTACACATCCATGAAAAAATATTCACCCTTGATTCTATAACAGAAACTGCTTAAAAGTATTGAATATCCACATATTATATTGTATACTAAATTAAAGACAATGATGGAGAGAATGAGGCTAAATAAAACAATATATTAGTTGCATTTTCTTTCTAGAGCGTGGAGTACAAACCTGAGGTTGTTGTTTGGATTTCTGGGTTTTGTTTGCTTTTGCACACATTTATCAACCGGAAGATAGGTAAAAATAGTGTTGAAATAAAATTAAAAATTAAAAAAAGAAAATCTTAAAAATCTTAATAAAAAAATATGTGATTTTTACGATTTTGGAGGTAAAAAAAAATCACGATTTTTGGCACTTTTTGGTCCATAATTCAAAAACAAAATAAGATAATAATAAAAAAAAGAAAATGCCTCCTAGGGAATTCTTTTAGGATTATGATGAAACTAGTATGACAAAATTTGACAAAATATATTTTGAGTTATCTTGCATAAACCTAAAATGGGTCAAAAAACATGTTTTTTATATTTTTTTTCCAAAATGGTCAATTTCATGTTCGTGGTTGGATTCATTGAACCCTTTCCTTTAAGAAAATGTATACTTTTATATAGATAAAATGAATAATGAAGAAGTTACGGCAGTTTTACGGAGGCTGTACTTGTGCTATACACTGAAGATGGCACACATTTAGGCAAATCAACTCATGTGACTTGTGCTATCTACTGAAGATAGCATTAATTTAAGGTAAATCAACTCATGTGACTTGTGCTATCTACTGAAGATAGCATTCATTTAGGTAAATCAACTCACGTGACTTGTGCTTTTACTGAAGATAGCATACATTTAGGCAAATCAACTCATGTGACTTGTGCTATACTCTGAAGATAGCATACATTTAGGCAAATCAACTCATGTGACTTGTGCTATCTACTGAAGATAGCATTAATTTAGGTAAATCAACTCATGTGACTTGTGCTATCTACTGAAGATAGCACACGTTTAGGCAAATCAACTCATGTGACTTGTGCTATACTCTGAAGATAGCATACATTTAGGCAAATCAACTCATGTGACTTGTGCTATCTACTGAAGATAGCATTAATTTAGGTAAATCAACTCATGTGACTTGTGCTATCTACTGAAGATAGCACACGTTTAGGCAAATCAACTCATGTGACTTGTGCTATCTACTGAAGATAGCATTCATTTAGGTAAATCAACTCATGTGACTTGTGCTTTCTACTGAAGATAGCATACATTTAGTTTAATCAACTCATGTGACTTGTGCTATCTACTGAAAATAGCACACGTTTAGGCAAACCAACTCATGTGACTTGTGCTATCTACTGAAGATAGCATTAATTTAAGGTAAATCAACTCATGTGACTTGTGCTATCTACTGAAGATAGCATTAATTTAGGTAAATCAACTCATGTGACTTGTGCTTTTACTGAAGATAGCATACACTTAGGCAAATCAACTCATGTGACTTGTGCTATACTCTGAAGATAGCATACATTTAGGCAAATCATCTCATGTGACTTGTGCTATCTACTGAAGATGGCATTTATTTAGGTAAATCAACTCATGTGACTTGTGCTTTCTACTGAAGATAGCATACATTTAGTTTAATCAACTCATGTGACTTGTGCTATCTACTGAAAATAGCACACGTTTAGGCAAATCAACTCATGTGACTTGTGCTATCTACTGAAGATGGCATACATTTAGGCAAATTAACTCATGTGACTTGTGCTATCTACTGAAGATAGCATACATTTAGGCAAATCAACTCATGTGACTTATGCTATCTACTGAAGATAGCATTAATTTAGGTAAATCAACTCATGTGACTTGTGCTATCTACTGAAGATAGCACACGTTTAGGCAAATCAACTCATGTGACTTGTGCTATCTACTGAAGATAGCATTAATTTAGGTAAATCAACTCATGTGACTTGTGCTTTCTACTGAAGATAGCATACATTTAGTTTAATCAACTCATGTGACTTGTGCTATCTACTGAAGATAGCATATATTTAGGCAAATCAACTCATGTGACTTGTGCTATCTACTGAAGATAGCATACATTTAGGCAAATCAACTCATGTGACTTGTGCTATCTACTGAAGATAGCATTAATTTAAGGTAAATCAACTCATGTGACTTGTGCTATCTACTGAAGATAGCATTAATTTAGGTAAATCAACTCATGTGACTTGTGCTTTCTACTGAAGATAGCATACATTTAGGCAAATCAACTCATGTGACTTGTGCTATCTACTGAAGATAGCATTAATTTAGGCAAATCAACTCATGTGACTTGTGCTATACTCTGAAGATAGCATTAATTTAGGTAAATCAACTCATGTGACTTGTGCTTTCTACTGAAGATAGCACACGTTTAGGCAAATCAACTCATGTGACTTGTGCTATCTACTGAAGATAGCATTAATTTAAGGCAAATCAACTCATGTGACTTGTGCAATCTACTGAAGATAGCATACATTTAGGCAATCAACTCATGTGACTTGTGCTTTCTACTGAAGATAGCATACATTTAGGTAAATCAACTCATGTGACTTGTGCTGTCTACTGAAGATAGCATACATTTAGTTTAATCAACTCATGTGACTTGTGCTATCTACTGAAGATAGCATACATTTAGGCAAATCAACTCATGTGACTTGTGCTATCTACTGAAGATAGCATTAATTTAAGGTAAATCAACTCATGTGACTTGTGCTTTCTACTGAAGATAGCATACATTTAGGTAAATCAACTCATGTGACTTGTGCTATCTACCGGAGATAGCACACATTTAGGTAAATCAACTCATGTGACTTGTGCTATCTACTGAAGATAGCACACATTTAGGTAAATAAACTCATGTGACTTGTGCTATCTACTGAAGATAGCATACATTTAGGTAATCAACGTATGTGACTTGTACTATCTACTGAAGATAGCATACATTTAGGTAAATCAACGTATGTGACTTGTATTATCTACTGAAGATAGCATACATTTAGTTTAATCAACTCATGTGACTTGTGATATCTACTGAAGATAGCATACATTAAGGCAAATCAACTCATGTGACTTGTGCTATCTACTGAAGATAGCATTTATTTAGGTAAATCAACTCATGTGACTTGTGCTATCTACTGAAGATAGCATTAATTTAGGTAGATCAACTCATGTGACTTGTATTATCTACTGAAGATAGCATACATTTAGGTAAATCAACGTATGTGACTTGTGCTATCTACTGAAGATAGCATATATTTAGGTAAATCAACGTATGTGACTTGTGCTATCTACTGAAGATAGCATATATTTAGGTTAATCAACTTGTGTGATTTGTGCAATCTACTGAAGATAGCACACATTTAGGTAAATAAACTCATGTGACTTGTGCTATCTACTGAAGATAGCATACATTTAGGTAATCAACGTATGTGACTTGTACTATCTACTGAAGATAGCATACATTTAGGTAAATCAACGTATGTGACTTGTATTATCTACTGAAGATAGCATACATTTAGTTTAATCAACTCATGTGACTTGTGCTATCTACTGAAGATAGCATACATTTAGACAAATCAACTCATGTGACTTGTGCTATCTACTGAAGATAGCATTAATTTAAGGTAAATCAACTCATGTGACTTGTGCTTTCTACTGAAGATAGCATACATTTAGGTAAATCAACTCATGTGACTTGTGCTATATACCGAAGATAGCACACATTTAGGTAAATCAACTCATGTGACTTGTGCTATCTACTAAAGATAGCACACATTTAGGTAAATAAACTCATGTGACTTGTGCTATCTACTGAAGATAGCATACATTTAGGTAATCAACGTATGTGACTTGTACTATCTACTGAAGATAGCATACATTTAGGTAAATCAACGTATGTGACTTGTATTATCTACTGAAGATAGCATACATTTAGTTTAATCAACTCATGTGACTTGTGATATCTACTGAAGATAGCATACATTTAGGCAAATCAACTCATGTGACTTGTGCTATCTACTGAAGATAGCATATATTTAGGTAAATAAACTCATGTGACTTGTGCTATCTACTGAAGATAGCATACATTTAGGTAATCAACGTATGTGACTTGTACTATCTACTGAAGATAGCATACATTTGGGTAAATCAACTCATGTGACTTGTGCAATCTACTGAAGATAGCATACATTTAGGTAAATCAACTCATGTGACTTGTGCTATCTACTGAAGATAGCATATATTTAGGTTAATCAACTCATGTGACTTGTGCTATCTACTGAAGATAGCATATATTTAGGTTAATCAACTCATGTGACTTGTGCTATCTACTGAAGATAGCATATATTTAGGTAAATCAACTCATGTGACTTGTGCAATCTACTGAAGATAGCATATATTTAGGTAAATCAACTCATGTGACTTGTGCTATCTACTGAAGATAGCATACATTTAGGTAATCAACGTATGTGACTTGTACTATCTACTGAAGATAGCATACATTTAGGTAAATCAACTCATGTGACTTGTACTATCTACTGAAGATAGCATACATTTAGGTAAATAAACTCATGTGACTTGTGCTATCTACTGAAGATAGCATATATTTAGGTAAATCAACGTATGTGACTTGTGCTATCTACTGAAGATAGCATATATTTAGGTTAATCAACTCATGTGACTTGTGCTATCTACTGAAGATAGCATACATTTAGGTAAATCAACTCATGTGACTTGTGCTATCTACTGAAGATAGCATACATTTAGGTAATCAACGTATGTGACTTGTACTATCTACTGAAGATAGCATACATTTAGGTAGATCAACTCATGTGACTTGTGCTATCTACTGAAGATAGCATACATTTAGGTAAATCAACTCATGTGACTTGTGCTATCTACTGAAGATAGCACACATTTAGGTAAATCAACTTATGTGACTTGTGCTGTCTACTGAAGACAGCACTTATCTGGGTAAAAAGCCTCATGCTACATGTGCTATCTATAACTGATGATAGTATACAAATATTGAATTCCTGAGAGTGATAGTAAAACTATATCACAAGGTCAAATTCATACTTTTGCAATATACGAGGCAAAGCCAGGTGATTGACCAATATAATTAAATCAAATGATACAAATACATGTATATATTGCACAAACAAAAGGCATGCAATGTTTTTTTATATAATGATATCACACATTAAATTATAACCCATGTGATAATAACTGAACTAAGAATATTATTATATCATTATATAATATTTATCTAGGCAATCAACCTCATGCAACATGTGCTGTCTACTGAAGATAGCATTATCTAGAAAATAAATGTCATTTAATTCAAGCAAACCTTCTTATGGGACATTGCTATATAATGAATATCCTTCATAGGCAAAACCTCCTATGTTTATAATCTATTTATCCATCACGAGACAGTGACGTAACTTTGATTCTACTGATTGCAGCACATACACGTGTGCGCCTGCTCAAGGTGCTGGCGTACACACACAAGCGTAGAAACACAGGAGATACACATGGATGCGTGAATGCTATGCCTGTAAAGTTACGTCACTGTCCAGAGGAAGACAAATAGAGTTTTAGTATGTGACACTTTCAGTTGAAGGTAGAAGTACATTTAGACAAAACATCATATGTTTTACATTCTGAAGATAGCATTTATTCATTCAAACATCCTCATGTGACATATGCTATCTACTGTAGATAGTATTTCTTTACTTAGGAATAAAAAAAACTATGTGCTATCCACTGAAAATCAAATTTATCTTAGTAAACCAATTCATGTGTCATGGACTAAGTACTGAAGATAGCATTCATTTAGGCTAATCACTCCATGTCAAAATTGTTCACTTGATGTATTGGGAGTGACTCTTTATCTCATTCTTTCATATTTCTTCAACTTTCATTTCATATAGCCAGCATAGGCTAATTTTCAGTCTGATCCAAGCAAGCATGTGTCTGCATGAACCGACTGTTTTAAATAAACAAACAAACACAGATTTGGCATGATTTAAAGTCAATCCCAAATTCCTTAAATGAAATTCTGAGAAAATAAAAAGATTGGGGAGCAGAATGGAAGATTTCTGACACAGTGTACATAATCACCCCCCCCCCCACCAAAAAAATTATTATATAACACAGACTGTAGATGGTAATTCCTTACATACCCGATTCATTCCCTTTCTCTGTAACCATTTCTTTGTGTATTTATGATTCCAGTCTTCTAATGCCAGGCGGGGGACAAAATGACCTGCTGAACTCTGGGATAGGACGTGCTGGAAAATACTTTTATGATAGAGCAATCAAGGTGAGCATAATAGTATGAATTTATAAACAAAATCCAAGCCTAAAAGTACAAACATGCTAATATGTCAATAATTTTGTCTTTGAGGGGTGAATAACTTTCTCTTTTATAGTTTACCTTAAAGGGGCATTAAGAGATGTGGTGGAGGCAGCGCCCTCAATTACAAAAATGTGTGATAAAAAAACTGGGATTTGTATATTTTTACAATTGTATTACATGTATGAACTTACACCTATAAGGATTAAGAAAAATCAGCCCTCTTTGTACAACAAAACCTCGATTCAAAAATGCTGGTAGAGCCGCAACCAGCATTTTACATGGTTAGGGTATGGTATTCCAACATATTTAAAATATTGTTTTAATCAAGTTTTGCTGGTGTTTTTTTATAGTAGAAACAACAGTAATGGCAATTTTCAATGTTCATCTTGAATTCTGAAGTAAATTAATTAAAATTAAAAAAATTCAACATGACATAAAGGTGTATGTTCCGATCACTTTTTTATTGGGATGATATTTTTTTTTTCACATCAAGATATTTGTATATCAGAAGAATCCCCATATTTTACTCATTATGTCTGTAAAATCTTAGGGGCCAGAAATGTTCCATTTATAAATTATAGACTAAAATGTGGTGAATTAATGCCAAAGGTGGTAAACCACACAGCAGTCTGTGTACTAACTCAATGGGCAAATTTCTTGTGACCTTGTGCTTCTAAAATAAGAACCATTGGATTTATGCAACTCAAACTTTAGAATGCATCAATTTTAAGGATGACCTTTCTATTCATGTAAAATAGAAAACATCAAGTTGAAAATTGGGCCAGCAATCAGAACATCTACCTTTAACATCAATCAAAACACCACAAACCGCTTTAATGTCACAATTGACAACAAATTAGCTTAATTTGATCTTGATTTTTAATTTAATATCGTTTTTATGATGAAAAGTGTTTTTTATTTTCTTTGTAGAGTTATGATGCTGGTGACTATTTTCCTATATGGGGAACCTGTCTTGGATTTGAACTCCTAACCATGTTGACCACTGGGGAAGACTTGAGAGCATCAGTAAAGGCCATCGATGTTAGCTACCCACTTAACTTAACAAAGGGTAAGATATTACAACTTCTGAGCGACTTTAGTTACTTATACAATTCATTATGGGTGAGTTTATGTGTGCAAACCCAATTCCACCAGCATAGTGTGTGTGAATAGATATCGTCAGCCTGCTTCGATAATTGCCTAACTCACTTTTCAGCGAAATTGAGTTTTTTGCATAAATTATGACTTCATTACATTATGCACATGCTGTAATAATACCTAAGTCATTGGCAAATCAAAAGTGTTGATAAATGCACAATTGCAATTCTGCCTAAGTCAGCATTGTGAGTTAGGCAGATTGTAATACATACATACATACAATAGGCTTTTATATAGCGCCATTTCAAATGATCACAGCGCATTAAATACAACAATGCATGAAAAAATACAACAATAAAAAATAGATACAAGATGGTGTATGCAGGATAATGCAATATGATACAAGCACATTATATATTTGAAAACAAATATGTTTTCAGCCCTTTTTTGAACACTGGCAAGGAAATGGAAGTGCGTAAAGAGGTTGGAAGTTTGTTCCATAACTTAGGGGCTACAAAGGAGAAAGCCTTGTCAGCAGCTGACTTGAGAGAGCGATACTGTAGTTTGGGCTCCTGTAAGCGTGTGGCATCGATAGCAGATCTAAGACCTTCCCTGCCTGGGATGTATAATGTGAGGCAGGACGCGAGATATTCTGGACCCAAACCGGCAGCAAGACACTTGTAAACATACAATAATTATGTAAAATATTTAAAATGGGTCATATTAACTCGTATTAGGCCTATAACAAGCCACATTTCACTTAAAGGTATATCCCCAACCTAATTCTATCCAACATGTACTGCTCCTGTTGGAATTCACCTGTAGGCCCTACTATTCATGGTGCAATTCATCATATCGTCAGCCTGCTTCGATAACTGCCTAACTCACTTTTCCTATTTTTGTTGTTTTCTCAAAACTAGAAAAAATGAGTTAGGCAATTATCGAAGCAGGCTGACGATATGTGTGTCAGTATCACATGGATGTGCCATTTGTTTTGGCAGAGAGATCACTCTTGATGATATTACTGTTGGTATGCATGCTCGTCAGAAAAAAAGGTAGGCTACAATGAGCCAAGTTTTGACCCTATGGCGTCGACATCATATTTTCAAAAGGTTTTTTTAAGTGGACCATTGACATTTTGGGTTGTCATCAGATTAACCAGTTTTCCTGGGTTTTCATCCCCATTTGATTTGTTCACAAATGTCCATGAATGATTTTTCCTATAAAGATCAATTTTGGTTTTCATAAATATCAGAATTTAGTGTGTGTTTTAAAAGACATGTATGCACAGAATTATATGTGACTATTATAGGTGCTATCTGCTCCTGTGTAACAATTACTGGGGTGCAAGGTTACTGATTTCCTGACTTTCTGGTTGTGCTGAAGGTCCAGTAATATATTCAGGATAAAAGGAAATTATTTATATGCCATTTTGCAACATGACAAAGGATACATGCTAATAATTCACCATATTTATCTTTGTTGAAACAGATTATAAATCCAGCTACCTGATGAAGGATATCCCAGAAGACATTCTACAGACTCTAACAAATGTAGATATGACATTTAATTATCATCATTGGGGTCTTACACCAACAGTAAGTATTTGGCTTAAAGGCAGATATTTTGTTAGACTTTATACAAGTCCATGATATAATAAAGTTTAACTATTGTTAAAGCAAGACTTGTTGATAGTCTCAGAGTATTTTGTTGCATTCAGCATTTGCTAGAATGGGTCAATGTATTGAGCTTTGACATTTACCAAGAAATGATGCAAACTTTAGTCATTATTATTGTTTTGTATACTTTCACAGAATTTTACAAAGAGTAAAAAGTTGTCAAGTTTCTACCGGGTTCTCTCAACCAATCTGGATTCTAATGGTGTTGAATTTATCTCCACAATGGAAGGTATGTATAAGGATAAACAAAGGCAGCTGGAAAGAAATGTTCACTCTTTTATGTGTCTCTGATATTTAAAGTCAATTATTGAATGAATGGCAAGTGTTACTGATGGTGGCTATAGTTTATTAATCAGTTCCAAATTGGCGAGAAATATTCGGGTTTTTCTCTCTCCGCGCGCATAAGTAATCCAACCGTATGCCTGCGATTATGGCAACATGCGCTCGGTTTTGGCCAGCGCACGCGTCACAGTACGCGTATTGCCTTCATGCGTCCTTTTGTATTCATTCGCTGTTGTAAGGAGGCTTCGCCAATTTGGAACTGATCAAACTATAGGGTGTTAACATATTGACTGCATCTTACTCCACTTATCCTTGTCAACCGGCACTTACATCTACCCCTGTGCAGTGAAGTCATACGGTATATGAGTGACTGCTCCCATTTGACAAATATAGAAGCCTAGAGCTTGTGAGATGTTTCAATTAGATGCCTCATGTGAAAATGTAATGAATTATCCCCAAATGTGCTATACCATACATGAAGTGTGGTACTGCTCTATGAGAACATTTGAAGTGAATGTTTGCTTCTATTTTGAGAATAAGTCTGTATCTATGGTTCACAAAAGAAACACCAAAACAGACACTGAAAAAACCCACCGATAACGCACCCCAAAACACAACAACAAACCATGGCGAATTTAGACCATGGCAATGACTGGTCGCCCAATCATTGCAACTGCCTCACCCGACGGCATCATTGACTAATAAAATGTCAGCCCATGTTTAGCATGACCATGTTATTGCCATAAAAACATGATGTAATAAATGCAGTCCAACCCGAGTCACCAATCTATCCCCTTCAATGAAATGATAACAAAAACCCTTTCAGTGATACCTTATGACTCTTACTTTCCTTGTATATATCCATTACAGCTTATGACTACCCTATTTATGGTATCATGTGGCATGCAGAGAAGAATCAGTTTGAATGGAATCCACACAAAGAATTCCGCATCAATCATTCAATCCAAGCCATGCAAGCAGTACAGTACTTTGCTAATTTCTTTGTCAATGAAGGTGAAGATGTTTTATAAGTTATTCCGATAAATGATTATTCATAAAAAATCCAAGTTATTTTAGACATGTATATTTTTGAACCCTTTAACCTTAAAAATATGAAGAAAAAAAGCGCTGTTAACTTTTGAACTATTAATGTGATGTATAAAAAAGTATACATTTTTGGAAAGGAAATGGAGTCAGGGAATCCATTTGTGGTATCAAATTTCACTTAAAATGCTGATTTTTTAAATGTTGACTAAATTTGTTTTTTGCTCATTATTTGTGGTCAATGTAGCAAATGGTCAATGGTAAAAAATGCCAAAATTGCAACAAAATTATTTGAAGACACCTTCTTTTTTAACATAAATTATTTTGGTTTGAAAGTGCCTTCAAAATGCTTTTTTTGGTCAAAAATTGAAAATCTTTTCTTTTTTGGGGGGGGGGGGGGGGGTCAACACCCTGCCAAAATATTGTATATTTGACCACCATTCTTCTATTTCCTCCCTCTTTATATATAAGTACAAGTAAATACACGTCATACTTGTTCACACTTAACAGGATTCTGGTGTTACAAACTGCCAAGTTTTCTGATGGTTTACTTCAACCGTACCTCATCAATTTAAAAGTTTTGTCTGATATTATTAGGATTCTGAAATTGAAAAATAGGTACTTCTATTGTCTGTAATTAGGAAATGAAATTTTTAACATTATACTAATTATTATGGTTCTTTTTTTCTCTTACAGCTCGTAAAAATGCCCACCAATTCAGTAGTGAAGAGGAAGAAACCAAGTTTCTGATTTACAAGTATACACCAGTATACACTGCTAATGTAGTGTCATATCAACAATGTTATTTCTTTCAAACATGCAGTGGTAGGCCTATTGGGTAACACAAGGGTAGAGGGGTATACATAATCATAATGGTGCCTTTTTTAAGATGACAGAAAACAGAATGCCATCTCATATTGATAAGCAGCTGATTAAAATGTGATCTGTCACATCAAATTGGACATGTTGATGGCATGTCTCAAATCTGAGACACTTATTAGTTTGTATTAAAAAACCATATTTGTTTTACCCATGTTTATTATGGGTGTTTTTTAAAATTTTCAATATGTTTAAGGTTTTCCAGTACAAATCATACCCTGTGTTTAAGATTTTTTCAAGAACGCAACCCATTTAGGAGGAATACCTGTACCTTTGATCATAGCTATATAAAAACTGACATTTTATTTTTTAATTTACCTTATAAATTATATGACCCCCACCCCGGCCTCATTAAAAGTTGAAAGTAATCAGATTTTTAACCAACAAGATATAATTTCAAGAACAATTATTTCCCCTGTATTGCACCAACTTTATTGACCAATACCTCAAAAATGTGTTCATGACCAACAAAATGTCCTTTGTAGTATAACTGGTCACAAATAAGTTTTTTTCAAGATTGTATTGTAAGTTTATTGTTATATAAGATATTAAAGTGCAATAATATGCAACTGAATAACATTGATGAAATTCAAATATTGTAAATAATCATACACAATTTGAAACAAATAAATAGAATGATTTCATAAAGTGTTATTATATATTTTCTCATACAAGTGTGTCTATTTTGTTCAAAAATACACTTCCCTTTGGAAAATACTTATGCCCTGACAGGACTACGTAATATCTATTGGCAGTAATAGAAATACCCACCCCACATGACTGTCAACCCGGGGTAGACGATCATGTTGTGTATCGCCGCTCTATTCATAATATTATGTGTACTGATCATAATAGTAGTATTGATTTATATGTTTAAAAGGGATAAAAGCATTTCCTAGCCAGTTCGCCCATTGCTAGTCTATTTTTTTTTATTTATGCTTTCTTTATTGAGGGTAATATGCTTCAGTGACTTGCACTGCTTTCCAAGCAGGCCCTCATTTCGATACATAAGTACATACAAATAACAAATGTTAGTGTTTATATATAATATAAATTATAATACAAATTATGATACAGTGGAAATATATGATTTGAATTGACCGAGTGACAAATTTTCTAAATCAATGCGAATAGATGGTGATAAATTGTTCCACAGATGGCTAGATCTGAAAAGAAAAGTGCGCATACCAGAATTTGAGTTGATTTTAGGAATGATTAAAGTATTACTTGAATGATTCCTGGTAGTATGATTGTGATAGTTATGTACAAATTCAAAATTGGATGATAAATAGGTTGGACTTATATCTTTTAAACATTTGAATAAGATGATAAGTATTTGAATTTTCCACCTATCATTTAGTTTTGTCCAATGAAGTAAGTTCATCATATCATTTATTGGTGTTCTGATATCAGCAGATAATATTGTTCTGGCTAAACGGTTGTGTAAGACTTGAAGTCTTGCTTGATATGTATTTGAACAGTTGGACCATACTGGGCTGGCATAATCAAAATGAGGAATCACAAGAGCATTGGATAACATCACAAGAGTTGGATGTGGAAGAAAATGCTTTACACGACGAATAACACCGATTCTCTTGGAAACATTATTTGCCAAGTAATCTATATGTGATGACCAAGACATGGTACTATCAAATTTGACACCAAGATATTTAAATTCTCTAACCATTTCAATCATATTATCGTTATATGTGAGTGAAATATCATTAAACCTATCTAACATATGTCTGGTACCAAATAGCATAACTTTAGTCTTATTGATATTCAATGTAAGTTTGTTTGCCTTCAACCAATTAGCAACTAGATCTAGGTTTGATGTTAAAGAAGTTGAAAGTTCATCAGGACATTTTGATCTAAATAGTAAAGTGGTGTCATCAGCATACATTTTAGTTTTACAATTTACAGCATTAGGTAAACAATTTACAAATAAAATAAATAACAGAGGTCCTAATATTGAGCCTTGTGATTGAGAGACATGCTTTGCAATGCAGAGGGGTCCATGGTTCAATTTCCACGACCTCTTTTTCAACTGATTGATTTCATTTTGTAAAAGGTTAGAAATATATTCCATTCCACAAAGTGTGTAGTTCATACCTAGACAGTCACGTGGGTATTTCCATTGTTGCATGTTAATATATAATATTAAATGACTACAAGTGTGAAAACAAAATATATTACACCTAATATAATACAAGAGCTATTATAGTAATATTGCACAATTGGATGGGTGTATCCGGGGGGGGGGGGGGGGCCAGTCAAACATAATGGTGTACACATGCGTGACCAAATTTTTTCCAGACACCCCCTAAACACGTTTTACCCTGCAAGCAAAATTACCCCCTAAACAAATTTTTAGCGCGCTTTCCTTGCAAATGTTGACCCCTAAACAAGTTTTTAGCGCGCTTTCCTTGCAAATGTTGACCCCTAAACAAGTTTTTAGCGCGCTTTCCTTGCAAATTTTGACCCCTAAACAAGTTCTTGCCAGAATATGACCCCTAAACAAGTTTTGTCTATTTAACGGGGAACAAAATAAGTTACCCTAAACACGTTCGACCTGTATTTTAAGCCGGGATTTTAAGCCACCCTTTTTCTTGAAAATCAGTGTTTTTGATACCCTTAACGCGTGACGCGTCCAACACTGAAAAAACACCCCATTTTACGCGTTTTTTTGGTCACGCATGTGTACAACATTATGTTTGACTGGCCCCCCCCCCCCCCCGGGGGGGTGTATTACATCACACAAAAATAAGCCATTCTATATCACTATATAATCGGTTCAAAAATGTCTCGAGCAATTCCACACATTGTATGCGACTGGTGGGTAACTGCAACAGCTAAGTTGTTCAAGGGCATCAACATTCATTTAATGTGAGCATGATGCTTGGATCGAGAAATTATTGAACTGAATGTAGAAGTATCTTAGTTTTGTGTACAGTTTTTACAAAGGTTGAGGATTGTGTGTCTCAGTTGTTTATACGATACTGTGGAAATACTTGCCATTTTAATGTTTATACTGTAAAAGTAGAAATTTTCGCGGGTTTTTTATTTTCGCGAATTTCGCGAATCAATCCTCATCCGCGAAAATATAAACTCGCGAAAATTATTGACTTCCATTGACTTTTGTTCACAAATGTTGAAAATTGCGAAAATAACAAATCGCGAAATGCCTGTTATGACCATTTTCGTGAAAATAGCTTATCGCGAAAATATTGACTTTTACAGTATTCCAAAGTCTGAATTGAAATGTTAAAGAATTTTTGCTAAACAAAACAATATTAAATCAACTGAAGCAAAAAACATGCTTTGCTTTGAATAAACCAAAAGATGGTTCTTCTTTTTACCACCAATTTTACTTCACACAACTAATAAGCCGGTCAGTGTTGGATCTTAGCTTCTCAGAATATAAATTAATTGGTAGATTTACCAGTGTAGTCATCTTCGGAGCCGTAATTTCATCCTTATTAAGATGAGCACTCCTGATGTAGTTCTCGTTGAAAATGACTATTGGGGAAAAATCACTGTGTTGCATAATATAGCTTTACTTCATCTTCATCTGTGTACATAATTGTTATGCTCTGAGGTCTCTGGGCTGCGGACCAGACTTTGGCGGGTTAAACCGGTTTGTGAGCGCTCAACCGTCCCCTTTCCCTCATGGCATATTTTTGAGGTGGAATCAACTCTGTCAACTAATAAGCCGGTCAGTGTTTGATCTTAGCTTCTCACAACTAATGAGCCGGTCAGTGTTTGATCTTAGCTTCTCACAACTAATGAGCCGGTCAGTGTTGGATCTTAGCTTCTCACAACTAATGAGCCGGTCAGTGTTGGATCTTAGCTTCTCACAAGTAATAAGCCAGTCAGTGTTGGATCTTAGCTTCTCACAACTAATGAGCCGGTCAGTGTTGGATCTTAGCTTCTCACAACTAATAAGCCAGTCAGTGTTGGATCTTAGCTTCTCACAACTAATAAGCCAGTCAGTGTTGGATCTTAGCTTTTCACAACTAATAAGCCGGTCAGTGTTGGATCTTAGCTTCTCACAACTAATAAGCCAGTCAGTGTTGGATCTTAGCTTCTCACAACTAATAAGCCAGTCAGTGTTGGATCTTAGCTTCTCACAACTAATAAGCCAGTCAGTGTTGGATCTTAGCTTCTCACAACTAATAAGCCGGTCAGTGTTGGATCTTAGCTTCTCACAACTAATAAGCCAGTCAGTGTTGGATCTTAGCTTCTCACAACTAATGAGCCGGTCAGTGTTTGATCTTAGCTTCTCACAACTAATGAGCCGGTCAGTGTTGGATCTTAGCTTCTCACAACTAATGAGCCGGTCAGTGTTGGATCTTAGCTTCTCACAAGTAATAAGCCGGTCAGTGTTGGATCTTAGCTTCTCACAACTAATGAGATGGTCAGTGTTGGATCTTAGCTTCTCACAACTAATAAGCCAGTCAGTGTTGGATCTTAGCTTCTCACAACTAATAAGCCAGTCAGTGTTGGATCTTAGCTTCTCACAACTAATAAGCCGGTCAGTGTTGGATCTTAGCTTCTCACAACTAATAAGCCAGTCAGTGTTGGATCTTAGCTTCTCACAACTAATAAGCCAGTCAGTGTTGGATCTTAGCTTCTCACAACTAATAAGCCAGTCAGTGTTGGATCTTAGCTTCTCACAACTAATAAGCCGGTCAGTGTTGGATCTTAGCTTCTCACAACTAATAAGCCAGTCAGTGTTGGATCTTAGCTTCTCACAACTAATAAGCCAGTCAGTGTTGGATCTTAGCTTCTCACAACTAATAAGCCGGTCAGTGTTGGATCTTAGCTTCTCACAACTAATAAGCCAGTCAGTGTTGGATCTTAGCTTCTCACAACTAATAAGCCGGTCAGTGTTGGATCTTAGCTTCTCACAACTAATAAGCCAGTCAGTGTTGGATCTTAGCTTCTCACCACTAATAAGCCGGTCAGTGTTAGATCTTAGCTTCTCACAACTATATAAGCCAGTCAGTGTTGGATCTTAGCTTCTCACAACTAATAAGCCGGTCAGTGTTGGATCTTAGCTTCTCACAACTAATAAGCCGGTCAGTGTTGGATCTTAGCTTTGTACTGAAGTTGTCTTAGTGTGAGTAAGATGAAGACGAGCGAAGCGAGGAGTACATCTTACGATCTTGTAGCTAAAGCAAGGTGGTCTTAATTGTAACAGGCATGGTCTTAGGCATGGTCTTAATGTATGAGGCAATTGGTCTTAATGTGACAGGTGATTAACCTCTATCACTTATCACATGTGACAGGCATGGTCTTAAAGGCATATTATGTGATCTTTTCCAGAGAGCGCCCTCTATTCATGATTTTGTTTAGAAAGAAGATTTTCTTGCAGATTTACATTTCTGATCATAAATCGTACATACATTCCAAGTAACTGCAGAGCGATACGATTCCTAATTACCTCAAAATCATGGTTTTAGAGTGAATTTAGAGTGAAAATATAAACTGTTTATTTTCACTCTAAAACCATTATTTTGTAGTAATTAAAAATCGTATCGCCCTGTAACCTGGAATGTATGTACGATTTATGATCGGAAATGTAAATCTGCAAGAAAATCTGCTTTCAATTTTTGTTTCGATGTTGAGGGCGTTCCCTGGAAAGATCACATAATATACCTTTAATGTATAAGACAATTGTCTTATCCATGTTAAAAAGAGTGTTTGGTATGTATGTGTCAACGCCAGGAGAAGTGGAGTGAATGTAAGGGATAATTAATACCGAACCGAGTACTCAGTCGCAACACAACACAAGTATGGTTGTTTTAGCAATGTGAGGGATATTTTCAAACACTATTTCAATTCAAGTATTGTGAATATTGCCACACTACTTATTAAATACTAATCCGCTTTGTGTAACCATTGCACTTGCTTAAAAGGTGTAATATGAGGTCACAACTAAGAAGTGGTATTACACTATATTAAAGCTCAGCAGGAACAACAAAAATGGTAGTAGGTAATAAATTACTAGCACTGTAGTGACTGTAAGAGTGTTTTAGGTTCAAGTATATCCCGCTCCCAGAGATACTTTTTTAAGTAACATATAAAATGCAACTCTAAGCTTGGGATTTGTGGTCACAACTAAGAACATATATTTATTAAGCAACCAAATCTCACCATGGTAGGCATAATGAACAATACATAAACAGAGCTTGATACATACTCATACTATAATGGCTTACATATGTATATAATTTACATACACACTCCCAGAGATACTTTCTAGTAACATAAAATGCAACTCTAAGCTTGGGGTTTGAGGTCACAACTAAGAAAATATATTTATTAAGGAACATCAAGAAATCTCACCATATGTAGGCATAATGAACAATACATAAACAGAGCTTGATACATTCTCATACTATGGCTTACATATGTACAGAATTTACAAACACTGTTTGAATACATTGAATGTTGTTGTTAACACCAGAACCTGTGGTAATATAATCATGGTTATTTTCACTATTCCCCACTCAATTCTTTAGTCAAGGTAATGCAGGTAAACACATTACAACACACATATATTTAAGGGCCGGACCCTGACACAAATATCAGAATGGGGGATGAGTCCAACAGATCTCATATGTTTGTTACCAGATACATAATCGGAACGAACGACAGTGTTACGTTTTGTGGTTGTCTTGGTTATAAAGATGCTAAAACATGGTCTATAATAATATTGTTGAATACAGGAAATTGGGATGTTCTGAAGATGTTTCATTTGAGGCCACACATTTTTAACAATATTACTGATTCATATTTTGTGTGTATGATTATAATTTCATGTGAGAGTGAAGTGAAATCATGCGGCACATATTGGCGTATGTGGCACATATAAGGCCACAGTTATGGGGCAATGAATACACCTTTGTGGTGTGCTCAGGTTATGTGGGTGGTATTACATGTATAATATGAGATACTGTAGATAATTTGGAGGGTTTTGATTTGGATTGTTACTTTAGTTAGTTCATATTCCAGAAACACTTTCAAAAAGAATACAAGATAAGTGTAAACTACACAAAAATACAAGGTACAATATGATATTGACAATCATTTGGGGGTTCAATAAGGTTTCGGAGTTGTTTATCTTGAATCGACAACAGTAAGACAGGTTTATTTTGCAAAATAAACCTGTTTTACCCTTGTCGATTCAAGATAAACAACGACGAAGACCTTGTTGAACCCTGTTCAACAACGACCAAACATATTTACATCATTCAAATGTGAAAATCGTTTTGGATAATTGATGAAAACAAGTAAAAAACTTGTTTTAAAGGTAGATGACCCGATCACATTTTCGCAACACAGAATTATTTCAAACATACGGAGATTTTCATATCATATGAAAGCTCGTATTTTTCTCATCATCATACTGAAATTTGACGGCCTACTTCGGTATAATGACAGAGAAATCGACGAAATAGCGTTGAATTACCGCGAATGGTGGTTACCACCGATATAGTTTGTGTACTACTCAATGGGTACAATTCACAGCATCTTGTGCGTCTAAAATAAGAACCATAATAGCTATGCATCTCAAATTTTGGGACACGACGTTTTTCAGGATGACCTTTCATGTAGAATAGAAAACTTCAAGTTGAAAATCGGAACATCTACCTTTAATAGGCTTAATTTGACATAAAAAAAATAGCTGCTCTTTAAAAACAAAACAAAAATTGTTTACGTTTTATTATAATTAGGCCCTTATTTGGACATCGTCCGTTCCCCGTAAATGGGCGAGGGAACTTCTGAATGGGTTGGGTTACAAAAGGTAAACTTTAGAGAAGACAAATTATTTAGCAAGTAATTGTGAAAAATAGCATTTTATTCACACACCACCTTTAATATTCTGAGAAAAAATTAATCAAGAATGCGTTTATTTTACACAACACATTTTGATACATGTTTATCGAATATTTGTATCAAATCAAAACACACCCCTCCATTTCAATAGTGATATGGTCCATAAGATGAAAGCGAACACATTTTACCGCGATGATGCAAAAATGGCGATTCTCTTGTGCTCAGGTAGCGACCATTCGGACTAAATTGTGGCTACAAGAGTGAGCCGTGACATATGGCCCTCGCCAACAATATTTTCCTCAGGGATATAGCTACATTTCAGTATATAAAGCTGTTTGCTAACTTTAAGGATTGCATGGTGAAATGCATTTATACGCCGAAAAAAATGGAACAAATTTTGCGAACAATTTTGTTTGTTTACAATTTTGCATCGATGCATAATGCATTAGCGGTTTCCAAATGAGGTTCGCTATCCTAGTAATTTGCATATGAACAGTGGGTTTATCTCAAATCGACAACGATTTGTTACTGTACTTTCGGTATGGGGAGTTGTTGAACACTATATCATACACAGAGATGGGCTTATTTAGTCATATGAAGCGTAATGCGGAGTGTGTATTGATTAGTTGATATCGTTACTACTCCACAAGACTGTCCTAAACGACCATGCACGTTCTACATAGGATTTATAGAAAACATCACATTGTTTTTCGATTAAGGCATCATCATATGTGACCATGTTGGAGGCCAGAGTCAAAAAGAGCAAATTTTAAGCTTTAAAATGATACCATGTTGAAGGTAATCAGACTTTGTAATCACAAGATATGATTTGAAGAAGCATATCTTTTTCTATTAGTTTCTTTATACAGGATGACCCAGAAAATGTTAAACCCCAAAATCACAAAATTCAATATTTTTTTTACCATTAAAATAACAAAATATTGCATAACTCATTCACCAGCTATGTGCACCATACATTTAACTTTCTGAAACATTTCAGATCATAAAAATAGGCCACACGAAACTTAAAATACATGTTATTGTGTAAGAAGTGTTGTTTTGTATTGTAAGTGAAGTGCAAAAAAATGGTTTCATGCTACGTGAGCAGAACAAGTGTCTGTTTGAAACCATTTCTGCACAGTATCTCATCAATATTAATTTATTAAGTAAATCAATATTATTATTATATTTAAGAGACTTCGAAAACAAAAACTGAAGTCCCTTGACTTCATTTGAAAATGTTAATTTGATAAATACAGATCAAAAGAAAAGATTACTAAACTCACAGTACTTAAAACAGAATTTCAGATATAAAACTTAAAAGTTTCATATCTGAACCAAGTTGCAATTTTTTCACTTTTACAAATGGGCAAAAACACCCCCTGTCACACAATCAAGTGTATCTTTAGTTTGGTAAGGCCAATTTTCATGATCTAAAGTTCTCCAGAAAGCTGAATAAATTGTTTACATAACAATTTAAAACAGAATGCCATATTTATTTATTTTTAATAAAAAAAATTAAAATTTGTGATTTTTGGGTTCAACATTTTCTGGGTCACCCTGTATTTCACAAAATACATTGGCCTCTATCTCAAAACTGTCTTTGCCGACAACATGTCCTTTTCGACGCGACTGGTCACATAGGAGTATTTACTTACCATGGAGGTGACATTCACACAATTCTTACCTAAAATTACCCAAAGTTGTGTAGTATTATCACTATAACACTGAATAAATGTGATACATATGATAGATATGCACGGCGAAGATTTAATTTTAAGTTATGGAGCTCATTTGATCTTGTTTGACAATAATTCATGTTGGTATTGTCATTGCAGTCACGCGATCTCATTGGACATGTTGGCAACATAATATGATGCAGTTGCATTTTGTACACGGTTGAAACAAATCATTGGGCATTGTTGCTTTCACATCTGTTTGGGTACACTTATGCAATGTTTCAGGAGCATTGAGTCCATAATCATGGGATACATCCATATCTATCCGTGATTTGTTCGTAGGACTGATGGTACTCTGACAAGTTGGCCAATGTTGGTGTGATATGGCCATTGGTATTGATGGCGGTAAAGACACGTTTGGGTTGACAGTGGTGCTGGTTGGTACATTTGCCGCACTGTATTTTGGTACCCCGTCAAGTGCAGGTTTTAGAGCGGTTTCCCTCTGAAATGGCATGAATTTCTTAGTTGTCGGCAGGGAGGATTGAACCAGAGGCACACTTAGGTCATGTGCAGTGGTGGCATGCATTGTACAGTGTCATCAAATGCTTGATTTCAGCATCTTCTTTGTCAGTGTGGATAGCTTGTATGGGCAGAGATGTGCATTCAGAGGTATGATGCTGGGTTAACGCTCCATGAAATGGTGTGTATTTCTTGGGTGTTGCGCCTGCGGATGGCGGGACAATACAACGAGAGTTGTTTACAACAGGAGCAACACTGTGTGAGTGTGGCTGCAACCAGTCCTCAGCTTTGGTGGAGGTACAGGGTGCCAAGTTATATGTTTTTGCAGAGAGTTGGGAATGGTGCTTAAAGGTGAATCCATGACAATGCTGTTTTGCCTTGCCGGATTCAATGTGGCTTCTTTTACCATGTTCACGTTTCACATTTAACCATGAATCATCACTGCTCACCACAGTGGGAGATGGCGCATCCAAAATTGCACTGGTCATTTGTTTCTGTTGGTTTGACATCACTTTGTATTGTTCTACTGCGTTGGATGTATGTCCAGTCCTAGATTTTACAATGGCGGGAAATATTGCAACAACCAGGTTCCACAGGTACGCTTGAGGGAATGGTTCGTGTAATAACCCTGGAAGCCACCATCTTTCATGACTTGCATAATCATTGTCTTCTAAGCAGTCTTCTAAGCATTCACCTATATCACTTGATTTGAAAACCTTATACATGTAGGGTGGAAGTCAGCGCCCGCAAGGGGTGACGATAAAACCCCCCTGTTGGAGGATGTGTTGCAGATACAATTATATCAGCTTATATATACACTGATCGAGGATTTGCTGCATTCTCATAGTGCACAATACTTTTAGGAGCATGCTTCTGCCCCAGTCCTCCATGGTGAGTTTTGCTACGCCGGCCCAAGAATTGGACATATTTCCCACTAGAGTCACTGTCAAATGTAAATTGCTCCACACACAGAGTACGGTGCTCATCACCTGTATAAAGAAACACAGACAAAAAACAGATGTTGTGAATTCATACTCAGCAAACAATAGATTATAGATATGCTTGATACACACATGGAATACACTGTGACCATATCATTAAACCACTGCATGTCACCTGGTTACAATATGGCTCATTCCATGAAGTTGGGGCATTTGTTAAAATTGCAGAATTTGGTACTTTAGGCAGCTTATAAACTGTTTTACTCTATGTGTATATCAAATTTTTTAGTGTCCAAAAACAGTACTAGGTTATAGTATTGAGCCATGAAAAAAAAAAAAAAAATCAACCCTTCCTTGAAGAAAAAAAAATTAAAAAATGAGGTGGTGTCCAAGACCATTTTTGCTAAAAAACGTGACATGGAAAACACAACAATTAATATGAGTTTTATGTAAGCAAAACTATCATAGAATTGCTTGGAAATCGCTTTGATCAATAAAAGATACATGTATTCATAGTTTACTGACCAAAACACCTCGTCACGCTGGACTGATTTTTCACCCAAGCAACATGAAAATTGCCTTTCCGATGCTACGCACGGTGTCCACAAAATATACACGTGTAGCATCGGGAGTTTTCATTGCTGAATGGGGGTAGTTCTCTATCATACATTTTTTAATTATTTTCCAAAATTAAGAGCATTTATCAATTGAAAACTATTGCAAATGAGAATAAATTTCATGAAGACCATTCCATATATTCATGAAAAAGTATACCGTGCCGTGTGCATGGTGTCCTAACCATAAAATGTAGCATCGTGATAAACATCCTATGCAATTTGTGGGAATCCCCCCCTGGAGATAAATAAAACATTCCATATTTCTTGTGTAAGGATAGAGGTCAATAGCTATCAGGTTTGTTTGGAATTTGCCACATGTGAGCTAGTTTTATCAAGGTTTCAGTCGCTGATGTCCAGTTGTAGCATCGGGACTTTTATGTAGCATCAAAATGTAAACATTGGATAGTTTTGTGAATGGTAAGTGCGATTGTAATTATTTCTTAATGTTGCTTGTATGTCTGTATTTATTAATGCATTTTTATTGAAAGGGAAACACTGAATCAGAATTTCTTTTCATGTTATGATATTAATTTTGAGTCACGGACGCCATAATAATTTGGCGTCCATGTAGCATCGGGCATAGTATGGGAAATATTTTGCATTGGGTATCGTTATAGTTCGTTGAAATTGTAATTTTTTTGTAGAATCACATCATTAATAAACTTTGAAGTTAATAATGAATTAGTTTTTGCTCTTTTAATGCTAATAATATAGCTTACCAATACGATGCTACATGGACACCATGTCCATGTAGCATTTCATAAAATTTGCCTAATTAGACTAAAACAATTACCCCATTCGAAATTATCCGTCACCCAAAACATTCAAAACATTGCCTACATTTTGCTACACTTTACAGAAAAAAGGCATATTATGAGAGATGTATATCTAATGAAATATATTAATACACAATGCTACATGGACACCATTTCCATTAGCATTTCACTGAATACACAATTTATACATTCCCTTATTTTAGTTTTATTTACTATAAATAAAACAAATAATTGTAAATCATTTAAGTTCTCTATCCTTTGCTATTCTTTTTCATGTTAAATGAATAATAAATAAAATACTCCAGCATAATTTTAATATAAATATTTTCCTGCAACACAACAAGTGCAACATGAATAAATACTCTACTCCAATATCAATACACAATGTTCCATGAAGATACTAAGCCATAGGGTTTATTTTGTTTTGCTTTGCAGGTTCTTGACATTAATTCAGAAGACAGTTCTATCGTCCTGGAATTTATTGAGATGAAGACAAGGAACCCATCATTTTCAAAAACTAGTAGTACCTTTCCAAAGAAATCCATCATGGCAATTAAATTATTTTTTTGCAAACTGACTTTTTAAGTGATCAAACTTTTCAATCATCTTTATCAATAATAGAGGATGATTCAATCAGAAACGAGCAAAGAGACTAAGATCACAAAGGGTACTTTAAGAACAACACTGCATGAAGTTTGTTTCAGTGGACATCTTAAGTTTCTTTGATCAATGGTGTATTGTTATTGTGTAATTGTAAGAAATGGTGTATGTGTATCATAGGTAATTATGTTTTATGCTTCATGGCAGGTTATCTTTTTGTGTAATTTGTAGTTTTACAATCCATGTTATTAATTTTATCGTGTGCTTATAACATAAAAAGTTAACATCATAGTACATCCTCTCTATTGATCTGAAAAAGATGCACCTGTTCAAGCTGTTCCAAATATTTTAGGGCACGGTGTCCATGTAGCATCGTAATACTTAAGTACACAGAAAAGGTAAATTTTACATGAACAGTGTTTAGATAAATTTCAAGCAATTCACTCTGTGTATCTACTTGATATGATGAACAAGTAGACAAACCATTCACACTCAAATAATTGTAACAGTATGAATAGTCTTATTATTAACAATGTTACAAGACGCGGTGTCCATGTAGCATCGGTAGTGCATTTTAAAACATTATACAGGTAAATAATACTTCATATACTTACTTTATGACTATAATGTAACCAATGTGCATGGTTTATAGAGTACTTTACATCAAACAAATATTGATATGTACTTTATTTAAATTCATTATACAAATTGCAAAATAAAGAGTCACTTTTCAATGAGTTTTTACATAAAACAGTTAATCTACGATGTCTTGTTCGTTAAGTTATGTTCAACCTAGACAAATCTGGTTTCTTTTCATGTATTTGTGGTTCCAAGTAGTTAATTGAGGTATAGAAACTTGGCCCACATCTTAAGCTAATTTATTAGAAAATGATATGGAAATGGGAAATGGTGTCCATGTAGCATCAGGATTTTTGGAAATGTCATCCAACTGTTGAACATGTGCGGTTATTTTACACCAAATGTTACATTTAAAAAAAAAGGTTCTACATTGGACTTTGGTAAATGTAGAACCTAAAAAAGAAGAAAGAGTTGGAAAATATCCATTTTGAAAATTTCACTTGGATGTCACATAATATGCCCCAACTTCATGGAATGAGCCCTATGCATGTGGGTTATATATATCAACCACTTTCTTTAATTTCTGATGTCATACAAAATGTGCACTCATGAGACATTTCTTTCTTGCGGGTCCATTATTCTGCATGCACATTTCTTTTACTGTAAAAGTGGAAATGTTCGCGCGTGTAAATCTTCGCGCATTGCACATTTTGAACAATTTTGCTTGTTTTTATTTTCGCGATTTTGAGCTTCCATGCATAGACTTACATACAAAACGAATATATTCGCGCGTTTTAATTTTCGCGCTTGCTGATTTGAGTGCGAAAATAAATGTAGCGCAAACATTTCCACTTTTACAGTATACCATTTATAAACACTTGTTCTCTATCGTGTATGTACATACCTGAACGAAGACCAAATGCTTTGGTGATGTAGAAAAACACAGCTTTAAGCAACCCCGTGCTGTCAGTCATGCTCAAAATTCGCTGCTGCCAAAGACTTGCCTCATCTTCTTCGGATATATATTCCGCTTGTCGCTGGTGGATGCCAACACCCTGATTTGTCAACTGCTTGAAGCGGCCATCGAGGACATTTTGGGAAATGCTTAAAAGCTGGATTACTCAATATGTTGGTGTATGGGTCTTGGTCTCGAATATTACGGTGAATGCCATGAGCCAATTGTTCCAAATGTTTATCATCAGTCATCCCCAGTATTATCCCTCCCATCTCTTCATCATAGCATATGCATCATGCCCTACATGTTCCTGTGTCTAACCTACTCCAGTCGCAGAGACTCTTATTTGATGTGTCTTACAATTAGCTTGCTTTTAAACCCAAACTATTGCAGTCAACAATACCTCTTTTATTCATCATTCCCTTCAACTCTGTTTGGAAGTTGACAAAACTGACAACATTCACCATTGAATATGACCGCGTCATGGTTATACTACATCTCAACTACTTGAATCTATTCACACACCAATTCTGTTTCCATTAGACCTAACTTGTTGATATTACCAGAACTGATTTATGGTGCAATTCCCCAATATTGAAACTGTATTTTGAAACTGTATTTTGAAACTGCATCCCTTGGTAAATGACCACCTAATGTCAGGGTTAATGTTCCTAAAGTTGTTGATACACAATATGTCAATGCTTACATCTCTCACTTCATATAGCATTTTCCCCACCTTCTTAGGCTGATAAATTACAGGTGTATGAAGTGCTTACACAGGTCTATGTGCTACAACTTACTAATAGTTTCCTTGACAACATAACTGCATTTTGGTTCACCATGCCTAAATACAAATCAAACCAATAAAGGTCACCTAATTGGCGACTCAAATGGCTGCCATTTTGGATCATGTTCTACAGTGAAAGGATCAGGGGCTATCACATCTATCAGTTCATGTGATGTGGGTATCATCAGCTTATGCGAATGTAGCATCATACGATATGGTTTTGTGTCTTGTCGTAAACTATATGTGTAATCTCCAACTATGGGATGACCAATACTGTGGCAATGTACTCGAAGTTGATGTCTACGTCCTGAAAAGTCAAACAGTTAAAAGCAAGTTAGTACTGTGAACATATCACAAATGTATAATGCACTGAAACATTCATATCATAAATAACTTTCCACAGGTTCCTCAATTTCCAATAGACAGCAGAGAATAAGAACAGCAGTGTTACCTAAAGATATATCATAAATGAGCAAAGTCTTACAACTTAGAAACTTTTTCCCCATTTGAAAAAAAAAGATGAATTGAAAGCAAAAGGTTAAAACAAAATCTGTCGATACTGGGATTCGAACTCTGGATCTTTTGGTCCACATAACTAACCCCTATACCTGTAGACCAGCTAGGCTGTCAGTGCAGAGGTAGTGATTTAATCTGACAAAAGAGGTAGGGTAACCCATAGTCCTATGCGTATTACGGAACAATAAAGCTATACTGTAAAACACTATAATTTCGCGGATACTTTCTTTTGCGAATTTAAAATTACTGCTTTTTAGCGGGCATTTAATTTTGTAAATCTGGAAATGTTACTGTTACTTTCAATGCAAAATTGTCAGTTTCGCGCGAATTTGCAAAATTACAGTATAACTACAGGTTTTTCAATGTTACTGATATAAGCTGGTGTTTAAAAATGTGTGTATTGATGCAGTTGCACATGAGATGCTTATTATGTGCTGCTTACAAATAATTCATATACAAATAGTAACTTGTAAATGACAGAAAATGCAACAAATGGCCCAAAAACTACAGCATAACTATAACTGTAAATCCCTAGTATATTGTATATTGAGACAGGTAAAATGAAATATTGGTTGATTTTATAGAGAATATATACTCCCAAAATTGTCTGTGAAATGGATGACCATTACTCTTTCAGTCCATTTTGACAGACAATTTTGGAATATAAACTTTACAAGATTAACCAAATATTTCATAATTCATTTCATCTATCTCAACTCTAATGTATACATTAAACAATATAATAGGCACTTTCAATCACTTGTAAATACTTGCAGTTAAGATTGCCTTCGTTATTGCAGTGTTGTCACTAGTCAAAATGCAGTGCCGGTTAATTTTACTGACGGCGAACGGAGTAAGTGTATCGAACAAAGTGCAGTGGATCATGGCATGGGGTCCAGAGGCCTTTTTAATATTGTTTAGGTTTTTTAATGCACTTTGAGGGTTCCTGCCACATCATTTCTTGTTTTATGACGCAGGTTAATGATTTTATCCTCAAATTGTTAAAAATAAATAGAGTGTCGTTTTTTTTACCCTTTTTTTTAGAGTGCCGGTCAGAAATCGTGAGTGCCGGCTACACCCGACCGGCTTAGTGACAACCCTGAGTTATTGTGCCATTTATTGTGTTTTCTGTCCAATGTGCTAGTGTTGATGCCTCGCATGAAAGACAATAAAAAATGTTATTCAACTTGATTGACCAATGACGTATGTGCGGATCTGAAAATGACCTTAAGTTAAAAAAGCTGAAAATGCTAAAGATTACAGCATAAAATATGGGTAAATCAGTTCAGAGTGGGCTAAAACAAAAAGAGCGTAAATTTGAGCAGCAACAAAAGCTGGGATCAGTTGAAGAGCTGAAATGTTTTGGGTCTGTCTGTAAGAATTTAGACATTTGAAACAGAAATCTAGGAGGGAAAGAGAAACTGGAAAACCATATTCTTAGAGCAAGGAATGAGACATTGCACATTTAAAGGTAGATGACCCGATCACATTTTCGTAACACAGAATTATTTCAAACATACAGAGATTTTCATATCATATGAAAGCTCGTATTTTTCTCATCATCATACTGAAATTTGACGGCCTAAATCGGTATAATTACGGAGAAATCGATGAAATAACGTCGAATTACCGCGAATGGTGGTAACCACCGATATAGTTTGTGTACTACTCAATGGGTACAGTTCACAGCATCTTGTGCGTCTAAAATAAGAACCATTAGAGCTATGCAACTCAAACTTTGGAACACGACTTTTTTAAGGATGACCTTTCATGTAGAATAGAAAACTTCAAGTTGAAAATCGGAACATCTACCTTTAAATTAAAGTTAGTGACTCTAACAGAAATTTGATCAGATGATATGTTGATTACATAATAAGGTCGCTTTGCGATCCTGTGTTTCATAGTCCACTCAAGCGACTCCAAATCGCTACAATCTGTGACTGGCTAGTATGTAATCAGAATTTATCCCCCATATTGATTCAACATGTTACCTGTTTTGGGGCACATCATGACTTTGGTAGCTGGATCCCCATCATACAGCCCTGTCTGCAATACTGTCAATTCTGTTATTGCATTCCTGATCTTCACATCAGGTAGACTGTCATCACCATTTGTCTGGCAGCACATCATATGAGTAAACCCTTCATTTGGATTTGGATACACAGGTTTGTTTATTGTCATTGTGCTCTCAGATATATGACCTCTGACCTGTTGACAAAATGATTGAGATAGGATTGTGAAGACATTTTTAATCTAACAGAAGTTAAGATTGTTTTGCTTAATTAAGAAAATTATTAAACTACCTCTCAGATTTAACTCCGTCTTTTGATGGAAAGCAGATACTTAATACATGTAGAGTTTGAACTTGTCTATGGCCATGTGTCTTAAGTTGGGACCCCTAAAAAGGCGGTGAAGTGACATTTTTATGAACATTTATATGATAATGATATTTTTAATATGAAGATGAATACTTGCACTCTTTATATTGGTCTTTTCATAAAGTCTAGTTCTCTTTTATTTGACACCAAATCTAGGTTTTTCCAAGGATGCATATTAATATTTTGTTCTGGATCAATTAAGCTAACAAACTTATAGGGTGGCGAATGTGCGGACACGGTACCATTCAAAAGCAGGGTTTGCAGGTTTTTGCCGCAGGCAGTTTAAACCATGGTTTTAACCGTCCGGCAAAAACTCGAAAAATGTAGTGGCATAGTGCAAAAAATTGGTGAATTCACCTCAAAAGCCAATGAAAATTATAAATATTTTTTCTGAGTGTATTATAACTTTATAAGATATGTAAAACATTAATATATTAAGTTTGCTGGCAGTTGCTATGGCGAGCTCTTTCCTTTCACATTTGACTCAAATTTGTTATATAATGTTCATGTATTTGTTTTCAATTTAAGGGACTTGGTGAAACCAAATGTTGGCTGAAATGATTCACTAAATATTCTTTATGTGTTTTCTTATGTATTTTTAATATGTTCCTACATGTAGCTATGTATGGGATTTTCCTAGTTTTTGCCAGTTTATGCCACTTTTTGCCGGCAAAACCTGGCAAAAACCAAACCCTGTTCAAAAGTATAAGGGGAAGTCCTGATTTAAAACAAGCTTCTTTTTTATTTTATGTTGAAATAACAACTCTAAACCTGAATTTATTCGTGTAAAATTCACCATACCGCAAAGGCTAATCTATGCTGGCTTTTTATTGATTAAAGGTATATTATGAGATATTTTCCAGGAGACGGCCTCAATCCTCGAATTTATTTGGAAGCATATTTTCTTGCAGATTTAAATTTTTGATCATAAAGCGTAAATACATGCCAAGTAACAGGATGATACGATTCTTAATTACTTAAAAACCATGGTTTTACAGTGAAAACGGAATATATTTATGATTTATGATCAGAAATATAAATCTGCAAGATATTTGAGGATTGAGGGCGTCTCCTGGAAAAGATCACATAACATACCTTTAATAACAATGGAAAATCAGGTCAAGGAATTTTGTTGAATGAAGTTGGTGAAAGCAAAGTGTATGAAATGAACCCATGTAATGAACACACATCATTAAGTAGGTCAATCTCTGGCAAAGGAGGACAAAACAAATGAAAAACTGATCACAAAGTAGTCCATATTGAAGAAATACCTACCAATGCTATATACTCCTTGGTCACTTCCCTTTTGCTGAATTTACTACATGCCTCTGCGCATGCCTTCTTATTAAGAGCTATGCACAATGCACCACTAGTAGAGTAATCAAGTCGGTGGACAAACCTGAAATATATGGTGGAAGTTAAAAGTATGATAAAATAAAAATGTATGCATTGTAACTGCATTGTAAAAGCTTGCTTAAAAACTCATTGAATTTGGCAAATTATTGTCTATATGATTAACCTTATATTTTTATGATTGGCCATGTGACACACACACACCCATAAATCAGCCTATATTTTTAGCATTTAGAGAGCAAACGTGAACAATAGCCCAACAGACATTTAACAAGTTTAATGAACTGAGAGATTAGAAATCAAATTGGTAAAAACAACAAAGAGCTCTGATGGGCCAATCAATTGGTTCAATGCAACTCAGAAAACATGCATAGGCCTATTACAAGAAACACAAAAGGGCAAGGGTTAAAAATGCCAATAAAAGTGACATAAGAATAAGATAAAAGCTGCCAAAACATAAACATTAGAGAACAACATCAAAATATAAAAATAGATTTTTACCAAATTTACTGGGGGGGGGGGGGGGGGGGGGGGCACGGCCCCAGTGGCCCCCTCCCCCTGGATCCGCTACACTGCTAATGTAAAGACAGATGTTGAAAAAAAAATTGAAAGGATCAACTTATTTGATCTAGAGTGCTTTGGTATTTATATGCCTAGCGAAACTTTAGATAATTGGAAGGGTTAATAGGGATATTCACAACAACAACCAAATAAATAAAATAAATAGGTGAAATTAATACAGTGAACAAAATTACAAACTTGTCAATAGTCCTGGTCCTGGTTCACATTTGAATGCAAGGTATCAATGAAAACAAACCTGAATTTATAGGAAATAGCCAAGTCCACCAACTCAGGGAATCTGTCAGCAAGCTGGGTTGCCACGGTGACTATGTCGTTATCATCATCACTATTAATCTTTACATCATAGTCCTTATCTACTACAATATAGTTAAGACTTTTGTAAATGACCTTTAGTTCTGATGTTGATGGTTCTGAATGAGGTTCTGCCATCTGAAATCAACATGAGGGATTGGATCATTCAATATCTTATGAACTGGTTAGACAACTAAGCAAATGCAAAATACACATACAGAAGGGGCTTTCATTTTCTTCAAATAGTCTGGGGTCATAGGTTTTTTTAAATGGAAAATAGGGGATGGGGTCATGACATTTATACCATACTATTGTAATAGGGAGTCAAAACAACATTTTAGTTCTACTTCTATGTTTCAACATTGTAAAACTAAATTTGGGTTTAGGCATGTAATACTGACAATTTTTGTGCGCTTTTCACATTTGTTCTACATGTTTCAACATTGATTGTAAAACCAAATTTGGTCTTGGCCACCCTAATTTCTAGTTACAATACTGCATTTTTCGCAAGCTTTTCCCACATTTTTTCTACATGTTTCAACATTGATTCCCGCATTGATTGTAAAACAGAATTTGATTTGGGCTTGGCTACCCTAATTTTATTTGCTTCCTCATCAACTGTTGCCCATATAACCTTAACTAGATGGGGGGGGGGGGGGGGGGGGCACTTAATAGTGGATATAAGGTCACAGGGATGTGCTGCCAAAAATAGGGTCCATTTTTCACTAGTCTGGTAAATGAATGATCCCTTTTCACAGCCATTTTTGGTGAATTTATGGGTCTAAAATCCGTAAATTTGCTGTTTTTCACAGAAATGTTAGCAAAATCTGTCAAATATGTAGGTAAAGTATCATGGGTCTCTGGTAAATAAATGGGTCCAGTTCCTCCGAAAATTGGTAAATGTTTGGGTGAATTTTCATATCATTGGCGACACATCCCTACCAAAAAAATATCTGAGCCTTATAAGCAGTGGAGCACAGATGTGTGTGTTTGTTGGGGGGGGGGGGGGGTCATAAAAATAATCAACATCTGAGGGGGGTCATAAAATTAATCGCTTTATGAGATTTTAGGGACCGCCCTCTACTACGCCTACGCCGTAGGTACGGTACCAAAGAAGGCAATGTCTGGTTAGACGTCCCGTTACTCAAGTGCGCATGCTCAAACCAATTAATGATACGTTGTAGCTATACGGTTTATTCCGTACGGGACGTGAGGCAAGATATAGCCCCAAAGAAAATGACTGCCCCTAAAAAAACCACCTCTTTTACAATTTATGCCCAGAATTATAGCGATCATCATGGAGTTCATCCAAAACTCCTCTTTGTCTAAATCATGAAATGTTGAGCTTTGCAAAGTATTAAGTAAGCTTATTTACCTGACCTAAATCATGCCTAAATCATGTTCAAGTTATCATATAGACAGCTCGTCTCCCATACCTTTTTTAAAAATCCGCATTTATCTTCATTTTGATGAATTTCTTCCTCCTCATACATACCTTTTGCATTTATTGCATTATTTTAACCGTTATATGGATGTCTTGACTTCTTAAAGTACCAGAGAATTACGTAAAAGCGTCGTTTTAAAGCCAACTCAGGGCGCTGACATTTTGTTTTGGTCATTTGCTTTGGTGATTTATAATTTATTTTCCTAACAGAAAGGTGTTGAAAATTGCGTACTTTGGAACATTTCTTGATATTGGAATCAGTAAATGTTAAAGCAACAAAACCGCTACATCTTGTAGCAACTAAAAACTATTACTTTTAATATTTGATCTATATTTTCATAATTTGTTGGGGAAAGATCTAGCAATAATGTTGTCCTACACAGTCTGGCGCGTGCGCAATACCATCTAAAAATTCCCGCGAAATTTTCTGTCAACAACCGATCTTGGTATCGGTGGATTCGTGAATGGTGATCCCATCTTAAAATAAAACATACACCGTTTTAACTAAAAGATGGAATATGACGACTACGAAGATGCATTTGCTGATGAACTTGATGCTCTTAGAGATCTTGAAGAAGGTAGGTTTGACGATATTTGTGGAGGCTGATGTTTTTTTAAGCACCACCCAAGTCCCAAGCCATCATTAGCTAGGAAGCGCAAGCCTGTCGAATTTTGCAACACTATTCTTTCAAAAGGTGATTCGGCCCATTCCCGACTGTGCTCATTGCCGACTGGGGCCATTGCCAACTAGGCCCTTTGCCCAAAATAGTGACCAACTGGACGCTTTGCCCAAAAAAATGAATAACTGGTGGACCCTTTGGCACTTTACTTTGCCCAAAATAGTTTGCTTGATGCTTGATGTAATAATTCCTTTGACAGCTGTAAACAGCTAAACTGGAATGTTGTTCTAAACTTCTAATTGCAGACAGGGACAAATACTGGACGAAACTGACGACAAACTTGTAGAAAATACTGACGAATACACGAAACTTGCTGAATATACTGACGAATACACGAAACTTGCAGACTAAATTGACGAAAACACTAACTTGTAGAAAATATACTGACGAATACACGATGATCACTCTAGCGTGATGCGGATATTCCGTTTTGCTGGAGTAACAAATCCAGAACAAATCCAGATCACTTGGTGACGGGCTGGAACATAACTTAGGGTACATTAAAAAAACAACATGGCTGTTGTATCTTAGAGAAAGGCGGCACCATGCAGTGGCTGCATTTGCCGGATGGCTGGTGCTGCAGCAGCTTTGAATGCTGCTAGTGATGGCGTGATGTGTAATACTGCTGCTGCGGGTAATCTATTCCAAATGCTAATTGCTCTTTGTTTGTTTTTTTCCCTACCAACGTATGGGGAAATTGTATTGCTAGAAACTGTCAATTTGATTTGCTGTACAAAGTGAATGGTGTGGCTCTCGAATGATTGGTGGGGAATTACAGCAAAAATGCATTCCCGTTGATGTTCATACTAGCTACACACCTTCATAAAGTCCTCATCTTTCTTTCCAGCCACTTTTTAAAACATGAAAATGCTAAATTATTCCATATTTAATCATAATTCTCCGCCGTGTAAACGCAATGGCAGAATTTTGTTTAGACATTTCGCGAATATCCCAGTTTTTCCCAGTAGGCAACGAGGTCCAGATTTAGTCTCGTCCCCCATTGCAAAGTAACAAACGTCTATACGCTACGCACATCACTTACAAACTTATGAATGTATTAAAACGCGTCTATTTATTAATAAAACATGGCGCCGATTTCGATAAACATCGCTAGTGCCGTTAAGTGAATGGGCTTAGATTTTCACCTTAAATTTCAAGGGAATAGTGCATTTGTACAAAATGTTAAACGAATGGCAAGATAGATGAGAAAGAGTAGATAAGAACAAGCACAAAGAAGTGTGTTTTTGAGCTCTGGTAAGCGATACAGAAATTACCACAAAAATCATATTTAGAAGGAGTCATACTTAGGATGGGGACAGATAGTGAAACATGCAAAATACCCTATGATGAATAATACCAAAATACCCTATGATGAATAATACCAATGACAAATATCACTAAGTATGATTTGTTGTACTACATACGCATTACAAGTTACTCAAGTCAATAGGATGCGCACTAACAGGCTATTTTTTGAACTTTTATGAATCATGTCATATTATATATCAAATTAAAGCTCTTATTGAGAGAAACTTGGATCTGTGACTTTGGTCATAGGAGAGTTATAGTCCTTCAAAGATGGACCTTTTTAAGAAATATTAAGACATTTCTGTCAACCGTAGCACACTGGCTGTCACTGGGCAGGCTGCCAATGTTATGTTATTTTCCCCTAAAATTAAAAAGCTCTGAAAACATTGCTATCATTAGAATAAAGGATTACCCAAAACATTGCTATCTTCAGGAGAAAGCACAGATATTGTTCCCAAATTATTGCTATCTTCAGAAGAAAGCATGGATATTGACATATTGTACCCAAAAACATTGAAATATTCAGAAGAAAGCATAGATAATGTTCCCTAAAACATTGCTATCTTCAGAAGAAAGCATAGATATTGTACCCAAAACATTGCTATCTTCAGGAGAAAGCACAGATATTGTACCCAAAACATTGCTATCTTCAGAACAAAGCATATAATATTGTACCCAAAACATTGCTATCTTCAGGAGAAAGCACAGATATTGTACCCAAAACATTGCTATTTTCAGAAGAAAGCACATAATTATTGTACCTAAAACATTACTATCTTCAGAAGAAAGCATCGATAGTGCACCCAAAAAACATCTATCTTTAGAAGAAAGCACAGTTATTGTACCAAAAACATTGCTATCTGAAACCTGCCTCAAAACTAAGGCTGGGAATTTTTTTTTTTTTTTTTTTTTTTTTTTTAAAGTCCAAAACAGGACCTTAGATGACCCATATTTGAACCTAATAATAACCCACATAATACCTCATGACCCACACCATAGGAATGAATAGTAACTCGTAACCCAAAGATCCTATACTAAAATAGTACTATACTATCTTGCTGTATTAACTGATAATTTACTGAATTTAGGTGGGCTTATGCTTTCGATATCATCAGCAGATGTATAATATCAAATCTATTCCATTACCTCAGGGACTGAGTTTTGAAATTAGCAGGAGGGGAGCAGTAGGAGAGCAAACAAGAAGCTCTTCCCAAGTAATCAAGGAGAGCATTTTTGTTCGGATCCATACAATTTAATTACACTCACCGGAAAACAAGTAAATTGGGAAACAGTTTCTGGGGAAATTTGACATTTGGAGATCGCACCAAACTAATAATAAGCTTTGGACAATCACAACTTCACAAGGTGCGCGGTCACAGACAGTTTAAGGTGCGCTACTGGGGTATGTATGTTGTTCACAAATACTACCATTTGGCAATTTCTGCAACTTTCTTCAAAAGAAATTTGTATCAGCTGACAACTACGATTGTTTTCTATGAACATGACTTCATTTAATACAAATCAAACATCACATGATAAGAGGCGATACAGGCCCCACCCAATTGGTCAGACTTTTGCTGACGCAATTTCAAAGATGGCTGCGCCCAGGGTTCTAGCCAGGACCATTTTAGTGCCGGGTAAATTTACTGACGGCGAATGAAGAAAGTGTAGCGAAAGAAGTGCAGGATCATGGCATGGGATCCAGAAGCCTTCTTTATATTTTGTTAGGTTTTTTTAATGCACTTTGAGGGTTCCTGCCACATACTTTCTTGTTTTATGAGGCAGTTTAATGATTTTATCCACAAATTGTTAAATAATCAAAATTCAATGGTATTTGTTTTACATTTCTTTACATTTTTGAACTGAAAAAATTAAATAGAGTGAAAAATTGCACGCTCATCCTAGCAGTGCGTAGATCACGCAATAACAGTAACGCTACGCTAAAATCGTTAACAGAACTGTGGTTCTGACATTATGTTTTTATGTTATAGCATGTTAAAGGGGGTCAATCACCATTTCAATTTCAAGCTAATGGGAATTAATCACTGACTCATGTTTTTTTAACATATTTTTCCACAGACTTCTACCAGCCATCCCAGCCAGTCAAGAAACCATCACAGTCTCAAGGTGGCAGCAAACAGATAACCCAAAGTAACCATAGTAATAACAGTTTTCAACCCAATGGCAAATCCTCTTCCAATTTGGCAGCATCAGATGACTGGGATGTACCAGAGGACTTGCTTGCAGACGCAGCTAGTTTTGCAGACACTGCTAGTGCTGCAGATGTCATATCAAAAGCAAAAAATCAGGCTGTGGAGAAAGTGACTGACAAGGAACCAGAAAGGAAGGCGAGGAAACGAGACGTGGAGGAGTTGTTTGGCGCCCTTTCTGATAGTGATAATGAGCTTGTCATTGATACGCCCTCATTGCCAAGTTTGAGTAAGTCAAAAAAGTTAATGTATTGTAACAGTTACAATTACAAGTAATTAGAATCAAAATAAATTGAAAACAAAAAAGGCTATCCTGTGTGTTCACAAGTGTACACTGGTTCTGATGCTATTTACTCTTATATGGTGTATTTGTGTACTGAAAGAATAGATGCAATAAAGTATGCGATACGTCAGGGTATTGTGCCGCATAAGCACATGAAAAGCGCAGTAAGACGCACTAAAAGTGCATGTTATGGAACAAAACTAAACTGCTCACAAAAAGTATCGAAACACTTAGAAATGATCAAATATATAACGGCTCGAAAAGGTATGCATTAATCGAAGCAAATAACCAAGTGCATAATTTTGTTCTGCGTATTTTGACACCTCGATCGTTGAGATACGATGTTGCGGAGCGGAGTCATTATCATTTCAATGATCGTGGGTCCAGTTTCAAAAGTGACACTCATCCCTATTGAAAATCACGAATCTGATCATTCTAAACAGTAATGCAAACCTCTTTCTATAGGATGATTGTCACTTTTGAAACTGGACCCACGTACATTGAAATGACAATAACTCCGCTCCGCAACATCGTATGTCATCGATCGAGGTGTCAAAATACGCAGAACAAAATTATGCACTTGGTTATTTGCTTCGATTAATGCATACCCTTTCGGGCCGTTATATATTGGATTATTTCTAAGTGTTTCGATACTTTTTGTGAGCAGTTTATATAGTTACAATGCAGTGCACTGCGCGAGAGTGGCAATGCTATTATAATGTACATGTACGTCGTGTTATATTGGCGCATATAAATTTCACTGCTTTCTCTGAAATCCAATGAGAATCGCTTAAACTTTCTCAGCTGTTTCAGAATGATTGATACAGGCTATGAGAAAGTTGAGTATCTTACATTGTTGCTTAAGTGGGTTTTTTTATAGAGTGTATGCGCATACACAAGTTATAAACCAGTGCCATGTATGATTTCATTTATTAACTAACAAATATTTGCATGAGAAATAATTTCAAATGTTGTATACTTTTGTTGGTGACAGGTCCAAAACCAAAGAGGGCTCGCAAACTTTTAACAAAAACAAGAGAGGTAAAAATAAAAACCAAGGATGACGTTATGAAAGATGATTTGGACGACTTTGAAATAACTCCACCACCTTCACCGACTGCAGATGAAAAAGCTATGTTGAAAGTTGCCATGCTTCGTTCTCACAAACAAACCGTGGCTACTAGCACTGAGTCTGCGAAGGAGACCAACCAGGCAATCACCAAGTTAATTAACAGGACCGTTGCTAAGCAATGTGTGTTAACAAGGCAGCCAGAGGGTGGATTTGTTTCAGTAACAAATCAAGATGGCCGCCGAGTTTACCTAAATAAGAATGACAAATTGATAGCAGACAAACAGGTATGTTAAACAAAAACGACAATTATTTGTGTCTCATTTGCAGCTTTCATAAAAGCTTTAAAATTCTTATTTTTGATTGCATGTTTCCTAGTTAGTGTGTTTTCTTGGGTTTTGTATGCTAAATGCATGTAACCACCTGGGCATTCTCACTAGGAGATTATGCAACAGATTGGATCCGACGGGCCTCATGCGGACTTACTTGTGGGGCCAACAAATCTTATCAAAAATACTTTTGTTACTTTTGTTGAATTTATCAAATGAATTTGTAATTGTACAAGCTAATGTGCAAAACAGTTTTAAAAATTGTGTCGTGCAAAGTTAATAATACTAGTTTATAGGCTACTGCAAAAGTTGTTAAAGACATGTGCCTTCAAATATCCAACTTCCAAGTTCCAATCATCATATATTCAAAGGAAGAAAATTGATTTTGCCACTTTGGAATCTCATCAATTCCCACACATTTGATTTAATTTCTTCATTTTTTCAAAAGTTTATTTTTTTCCTATCCAGAAAGCAGAACATTTTCAATTATATACCCTAAATCTTGGAATATATTGGTCTATTTTCAATTTTTGCAGAGTAACAACAAATCTCTTTTTCGTCAAATGCCACTACGTCTGCTGTCAACATCTATGGCAACCCTCAAGATGCAATTAGAGAGAGAGGTAAGTAGAGTGAATGTATAAGCACTAACGTTATTTCTTGCTAATATTTCTGTTTCGATAGCGAAAATAGAGGTACTGTTAAACCACTTAATTTTGTGAGGGATTTAATTTTGCAGGGATGTGGATTCACAAAATTGTCAATTTCGCATTGAAAGTAACTGTAATTTGTTTTGGATTCGCGAAATTAAATGCTCACAAAAATAGCAATAATTTTCAATTCACGAAATAAATTAGCCACAAAATTATAGTGTTTTACAGTATTTAAGAAGGTATGAGAAAGAGTTACATTGTATCATAGTAAGTTAGACTTGAAAGACTTTATTTTCATTTAGTATTGTTTGCAAACATTTCATAATTTTTAGAGGGGAAAGCTCTGCTGATGAAACAATTGTTGTGGTATCCAGGGCTTGAATTAATCGAAGGCCATTGCCTTCGATGCCCCACCTAGTAGCCTTGATGCCCCACCTAGTAGCCTTGATGCCCTCAATTTCTGGCTGTTTTTACTCCATTCAAAAGTACATAATGGCCTTGGATAAAGTTGGTGCCCTTTCAAATTGCCTTAAATTGCCTGCCCTTTTCATTTCTTATTTCAAGGCCTGGTGGTATTCTCTTTATTATTGTTAACGCATAATTGCCAACAACATTCTTATATGGACTAGATGAAAAGGGAATGTTCTGCAGGGGTGTACTTTCGCAACATCCTGCGAGAATCCAAATGGATTCTCGCAGAGGAATTTTGCGAGAATCCATGGATTCTCGCAAATGGATTCTCGCAGAATATTTTTGCGAGAATCCTTTTTACTGAATTTAAATTCCGCATTTTAAACATTTATTGTACTATTGTATACAAAATAATATCAAGAATAAGGCTATAAGCTTGCATAACTTCCAAATTCGGCATGTTTGTTGACTAAGGGTCAAATACCAGTCATCCAAGGTCCTGTTTTGGACTTAAAAAATTTTTTTTAAAAAGTTTAAAAATAAAAAAAAAAATTTTTTTTTTTTGGCGAGAATCCACCTGGATTCGCGCGGTAGTGATTTTACGCGAATCTTTACGCGAATCGATTCGCGAATTCGCGCCGAAAGTACACCCCTGTTTTGCAGTGAAATATTGGGTCCTCTCTAGTGTCTGAATTTCATCCACAGTGTCCAAAAACATGTGCAATTTGTTTGAAATTTACATGAAGTGTCTTTGCTTGTATCCATTACAGAAACACGAGAGCATCATTAAAGAAGCAGAGAGAATCTCATCAAGTCTCAGGTACAGATTAATTTCTATAATAAACCCAACATGTGTGTTGTCTTTATTTGCATGTGTATAGATGAGGTGACCGTTGTTTACATCAGTAGTGTTTACAAATTGATTAGCGCCTGGTCTAAAGACATGCTAGAGGTACTAGTCCATGACTACTGCATACATACTATTTGAAAGCAAAACACACATCACTGAGCGCCAATTTTAAAAGCACATGCCCTTATGGTGCGTACGCACACTGCCGGGCAACCAGATTTAGTACCTGGTCTCTCATTGTGCTTAGGGATGCAGACCATGACTACTGCACTAGTACACTGTAAGCATGGTAAGTAAAGATCAATCAAGTGTGAATTAAAGCACATTCCCTGTAGGTGCGCACGCATACTGCCGGGCACTACATCACCGGTCACACCATCTACATGTATACAGTAGATAAATAGGCATGTGCAATTATTTCACCCTTACATCACTAATTATGTTTAAGTCTGAAGAAACTGGAAATATAGAAAATGTGGGTTGATTTTCCTTTGCACAGCAATTTTGTTTTCTTCTTCATTTTAAATGTAGATATGTACTGTGGTTTAGATACCGTTTGCCTTTAATTTAGTGGACTGTTTTCAAAGCCTGATTTACACGCACATGTACAATGGCTGCAATTTGCAGGTCACTTAAGCATGGTTAGTGCTGCATAAAAATATCAGAAATTTGATTGAAATTCAGCATTGAAATGTTTTGTGTGTGAAAGCAAAAGTCGTTGTGACACAGATACACAGTATTATTATCCAACCACATCAGGGCTAATAAAGTTGTACGATAATATTAAATGTGACATGATTTTGATTATTTCACCTGTAGGACTGCTGAGAAAGAGATGGAATCTGATGGGGATAGTGATGAAGAAGGTACATCCAAGCCAAAGGTTGGATCACTATGGGTGGATAAGTATGCACCAAAGAAGTATACAGAGCTACTCAGTGATGATGTAAGTTCATCTTTTAAGAGATGTATTTACCTATTTTGCTTTATTTGGTGCCTAAAGATTAATTCTGCCATGAACAAAATTGTTTATTTTGGTGCTATTTGACATACCCAACAAACATTGCTAAGTTCATCTATTGTTTTCACAATAAAAAAATACTGGTACAAGTTTCTCCCTCCATACATCCAAGTCAGTTATACTCAAACATATATTAAAAGCAAGCATTCTATAATATTTCCATCGTACCATGTCAACACAGTACTCTGAAAACTCCAACAATAGTAATATTACTATGAAAAGATGAAAAAGGAAATTTTGATATTGATAGTAACTTTAGAGCATTATTATACAAATTAATATTAATGATAACTTGGACCAATATTGTGTATGGTCAAGTCATTTAATACTCTTGTTGAAAAATGTATGGCTAATATTTTGCCCATAATTAACACTTCATTGTCATCTTCATGTTAGGCCCAATCAGTTTCTCCTAATTGTTCCAATACAATACAGTATGATGATGCACTGCATTCCATAACAACTAGTGCATAAATGCTTTGCATAAACGTCCAGTCATATGTACCTACAATGTAATACATGGTCAGGTGCTTGAAATAATACTCGGAGTCATGAAGTTAGTTTAACATAACTTATAGTATCTTTATTGTGCTGCTTCGATTGTGTAACGAAGGTTTCTGCGAAGATGATTGATTGATTATAAAACCTATTTACTCATGGGGAATTGTGGGACCCTTACGCATGGAGTAAAGTAGGGCAAGGTGATATTACAACAGTGCTTATAAAGTATTTCATTTTCAAGTTAACTACGTTCCTCACTACAAGATTGTTGCCCTTACATACCAGCGGCATAGCATCACAGTGGTTCAGTCAAAACTTTGGAATTTTTGTGGCCCTTCAGCATGTATAAAGTTAAACTGCCCAATGGTTATGCCTAGGAAGTGTTGCTTTATACATGTTCAGGGCCAAAAGCACTTACAAGGTTTTGAAATATATGTTTTAGACATGTTCAGAGCAAACTGCCTTCCTAAGGTTATAGGAAGTATTACTTTATACATGTTGAAGGGCCTGATGGAAAAATACATTTTTGACAGAACAGCAATGATATTATGTGTGGAAATGTGTCAAATATAGTTGCTTTGGTTATAGTTACAAATCTATTTCTATCTATTTGCTTATTGTGACTATACAGGGTGTGAATCGTAACCTGTTGTTTTGGCTTAAGCTTTGGGATAAGGTGGTATTCAATAGAGACAAGAAAGTGTCCACTAGATCCAAGAAACAAGAGGAGATGAAGAATAATCAGCCAACTTTCAAGACTAAATGGCAACTACAACAAGAGGCTGTAGAAGTAAGTAAACATTGAGTCAAATAATAGAAGACTAAATGGCAACTACAACAAGAGGCTGTAGAAGTAAGTAAACATTGAGTCAAATAATACAAGACTAAATGGCAACTACTACAAGAGGCTGTAGAAGTAAGTAAATATTGAGTCAAATAATAGAAGACTAAATGGCAACTACAACAAGAGGCTGTAGAAGTAAGTAAACATTGAGTCAAATAATACAAGACTAAATGGCAACTACAACAAGAGGCTGTAGAAGTAAGTAAACATTGAGTCAAATAATACAAGACTAAATGGCAACTACAACAAGAGGCTGTAGAAGTAAGTAAACATTGAGTCAAATAATACAAGACTAAATGGCAACTACAACAAGAGGCTGTAGAAGTAAGTAAACATTGAGTCAAATAATAGAAGACTAAATGGCAACTACAACAAGAGGCTGTAGAAGTAAGTAAACATTGAGTCAAATAATACAAGACTAAATGGCAACTACTACAAGAGGCTGTAGAAGTAAGTAAATATTGAGTCAAATAATAGAAGACTAAATGGCAACTACAACAAGAGGCTGTAGAAGTAAGTAAACATTGAGTCAAATAATACAAGACTAAATGGCAACTACAACAAGAGGCTGTAGAAGTAAGTAAACATTGAGTCAAATAATAGAAGACTAAATGGCAACTACTACAAGAGGCTGTAGAAGTAAGTAAACATTGAGTCAAATAATACAAGACTAAATGGCAACTACAACAAGAGGCTGTAGAAGTAAGTAAACATTGAGTCAAATAATACAAGACTAAATGGCAACTACAACAAGAGGCTGTAGAAGTAAGTAAACATTGAGTCAAATAATACAAGACTATATGGCAACTACAACAAGAGGCTGTAGAAGTAAGTCAACATTGAGTCAAATAATACAAGACTAAATGGCAACTACAACAAGAGGCTGTAGAAGTAAGTAAACATTGAGTCAAATAATACAAGACTATATGGCAACTACAACAAGAGGCTGTAGAAGTAAGTCAACATTGAGTCAAATAATACAAGACTAAATGGCAACTACAACAAGAGGCTGTAGAAGTAAGTAAACATTGAGTCAAATAATAGAACCTGTTAAAACATTCTTTTCATAGTGATATTAATATCTCAATAATTCTAAATGCAGTAAGGTGAACAAAACAACCCTGTTCTTCAGGCAAACGGACCTCCCAGGTAGGGTTGGTCAGGCATTGATGTGGGGTGGGGTTTTTTAGGTCAAAATAATCTCTGAATATTCAACTATTTTCAAAGTTTAATTTTTTTTAAACAAAAAAATTGTCAAAAAATGGGCATATCCCCCGACTCAATCCTTCATGTCTTCCCTATTTTACACATGGCCCCTGAGAGGGTGACGACTTGGAAAAATACCTGAGCTGAATCGCGCACCATAACCTCACAGTGCGCCGGTAGTTTCATGCGGTGTTGTACACCGTGTGACATGATATGGCGCACGATCTGTGGCGTGACAATCGTTCGACGCACTGCCTTTGAATTGGTCCAATGTTGCTGTGTACAAATGTGCATGCTCAGTATTAGTTTGCGACCCAGTCTACCTTCTCCCCCCAAAAAGAAAAGGACAAATTAAAATGTAACAAAATGGGTTGCTCGGGCCCATAGAGCAGTGTTGTTTTTTGTCCCCAAATCTCTTTTTCTGTTTCCATGTTGTATAAAATATTTGTAATTTTTTTACCTATTTTTGTATTCAGGAAGTGGATGAGCAGAAGAGGCCTGTTCATAGGATAGCTCTGTTATGTGGTCCACCAGGTCTTGGTAAAACTACACTGGCCCATGTCATAGCAAGGCATGCTGGATATAATGTAGTAGAAATGAATGCCAGGTATGTAATCTACTCATGATCAGTAAATATATTTAAATTATGCAAAGAATTAACACTGTCCTCAAGGCCACAGAGAGATCTCAGAGGTCAAGGGTTAAGTGAAAATGTCATATTCAACAGCATGTAAAATGCAATACTTGTCTTGCTTTTTTTATGCCTGACCTGAAGATTAACTTATTGTATACTGGGTATCCAGGACCAAATGATAAATACCCTTCCCCACAATCTACAACTATATAAGATGATAATATGCTGAATAGAATCAAATCAGATCAAATCATCTCTTCACTGTTCATCTTTAAACTAGAACACCGAAATTTCAACCATAAAAGGTTAATCAAAATAACATCCTGTCAACGCAGCATCAACAGCCTTTATCATTGTAAGCTGGCATGTTTTATTTCTTGAACATGAAGATGCTAAATGTTCCAGAATGTAGAGCAGTGGCGCAACTAGGGTTTTTATATCGGGGGTGGGGGGGCAAGAAATGAAAGTGAACCGACAAGTTTTAGCAACGAAAGTAATGCACGCGAAGCGTGCGAACATTTTTTATGTTACATTTATTTTGGCTACATTCCTACTTTAAACAAGCTTTTGCCAACAAATATTCCATTTTTGGGACACATGCGCGCTATAGCGCGCGAACATTTTTCGTGTTTGTAATTTAGACTATCATAATTCCATGATTCCTCTTGTCAAATGAACCAACAGTGTCAGTCCCAACCAACACGACAGTCAATATTGGGGTAGGGGGAGGGGTGATCGCCCCCCTCTGGTTACGCCACTGATGTAGAGCCATGTGTAACCCATTTCATTAACCGTATACTCTATTGCCATTTTGTCAACAGTGATGACAGAAGTCAAGAAATATTCCGTACTAAACTAGAGAACTCTATCCAGATGAAATCTGTGCTGGTATCTGACAACAGACCAAACTGTCTTATTATTGATGAGATAGATGGAGCACCAGCTGTAAGATATTATTATTAATTACCTTTAATTTATTACTTTTTGGCCAAGGACAAATAGAGGATTTAGGAGGAAATTGGAAGTAGTTTGAATAGTTTAAAAATTACCAACATTTTCAATAAATGTTTGACAAATTGCTGAAATTTTCAAGGAAATTAAGGGGGGGGGGGGGGGGGGGAGAAAAGAGAAAATCACCAAACTGACAGACTTATGTGAGAAGTCCATTAGCTGGTCTGTTGAACAGGGTTTTTTCTTCTTGCATTGCCTTATAATGTAAAGTATACATGTAGGCATCAGTGGAACCAATTCAAATATTAATGTTGAGATTTCTTAACACCAATACCACTGCTACTGCACCCAACTCATCTCTAATTTGCTCCATAAATGTTATTGATATTTTGAGGCCAAACAAAGTTGATACTGATCACAAGGGAGTTGATTCTTTTAGAAATCCTAAATAATGTTTCCAATACTTTTTGCTCTTACCAAATCCTCCAATCATTCATCAAATTCTTCTGCAATTCTACATATCATTAACACACACAATTGAAACAATTGAATTGAAAATTAAAAACGTTATGCAAATCACAACTCTAGTAGCAAAACTGATGATCTGATCTTTATATTTTAATGCAGTACTCCTTAGTTAATCATTCATAAGCTGATCTGTGCACATTTTTGGAGCAGAAATATTCTTGTTTGCGTAATCTAGTATGACCTGTATCTAGATGGTAATTTTGAATTACTTTTTGGGAAATATTGGCCCTGGCAGATGAAGTCAATAGATAGACAATGCAAAATTGTTTTGAAAATCAAAATATACTCCCAAAACAAAACTTAAACGTCTTTCCTCTTTATAATGACATGCATATTCAAATGATTGGAAAAACACTTGTGAGCTGGAATTATTAGCCTGTGATTAAAGAGAAATGCTTATACTTAAGCAAATAATGCTGCATCATGGTAGAAAATAGTACCTAGAATAACACCAGACTTTTGTCATTTCTTTCATTTCAGCCTGCCATCAATGTACTACTCAACATGATCAAGAAAACCGATATCAATACTGGAGGAAAAAAGAAGAAAAAGCAATTATTAATGAGGCCTATAATATGCATATGCAATGACCCGTGAGTAGTTTCATATAACTAGATGTTTAAGCTAGTAATGTAACTTCTAATCCAAACACTACCAACATTTGTTAACTGCAATATTTAGGTGGTATTAGCAGACAGATACTAGTCTTCAATATATGATCTTGTGTCATATTAGTTATAAATTAAGATAATTATAGTTAAAATATATTGTTAAATGCAACAAAACTTATTTTGTAATTGTCATAAGTATTTCAGTGCTAACACATTTGTTCTACTTTTCAGGTATGTTCCAGCACTACGTCTACTCAGACAAGCAGCCTTTGTAACTCACTTCCCTCAGACATTATCACAGAGACTTGCAACAAGACTACAGCAGGTAAGTTGTAACTCACTTCACTCAGACATTATCATAGAGACTTGCAACAAGACTACAGCAGGTAAGTTGTAACTCACTTCACTCAGACATTATCACAGAGACTTAACAAGACTGCAGCAGGTAAGTTGTAACTCGCTTCCCTCAGACATCACAGAGACTTGTAACAAGACTGCAGCAGGTAAGTTGTAACTCACTTCCCTCAGACATTATCACAGAGACTTGCAACAAGACTACAGCAGGTAAGTTGTAACTCACTTTCCTCACACTTGCAACAAGACTGCAGCAGGTAAGTTGTAACTCACTTCCCTCAGACAACATCACAGAGACTTGCAACAAGACTACAGCAGGTAAGTTGTAACTCGCTTCCCTCAGAAATTATCACAGAGACTTGCAACATTTTGCTTCTACAATATACACATTTCTGTACCTACAATTTGTGTAAAACTGTTTTCCTGCACTTCTATTCCGCTACATAAATCATATTGTTAATGTTCCGTTTTGAGTGGAAGCTGTGTAACCAATTTCAGTTGGAATTGGCGATGGAAATAATCAGCCTGCACAATATTGATATTTTCCATTACAAGTAATCACCCAACTCAACTAATTGCCATATTTCTTTATATTTGTAACCCTCAGATTGCCAGAAACAATGCCCTGAGAGCCGACATGACATCACTTATGGCACTGTGTAGCAAGGCAGACAATGACATCAGATCATGTCTTAACACATTACAGGTAATTATAGAGGTACAGGCCACATAAATGAAAAAATGGTCCAAAAGCAACCTACCTTATCCTTATACTCCACCACTTCTCCTCTAATCCCTCTTCCCCTACCTTACCGTCCTGTAAAGTTGAAATTCCCACTTTGGTGACCACCTTGAAACCATGTGTGTATACATTTCCCTCAAAAGTTGGGGCCTTGTATATTTTACACCAGTTCTTGCATTTTTTGAATATTAATTGATGACATCATGAATAAAATTTAATGTTTTACATCCCTCAGTCTGAAAATTAAAACAACAACACCACTTTCCACATTAGGTTTTCAACTTCGCAAGGACTTTGAGACTAACCATCTTATTAGTGTGGCATAATAGCTATCCAAATAGTACACTTTCTGTACCAAGAGCTTAAATAATCTAACCAACTCAGTGATCCCTCTTTGCATTTCTAGTTTTTGCATAGTCAGGGTACATCTATAAGCCTGCGTCTAGTACAGTCATTAAGTGTAGGACAGAAAGACAAACACAAAGGATTATTCTCTGTATGGCAAGATATATTTCAGCTTCCTAAAGCTAAAAGGTAAGTCTATCATACATTAACCTATAAACCCCTTGGGTGTGTTTTGGAGAATAAAACTATCAGGGGAGATATACTGGTCAAATATGGGAAGAAATTATTGCACCACAAGATAGACCAAGGACGTGCACACTGCCAGCACCTAGTGTAGAAATGTAGTGATTTGTAGTGTGGAAGAAGGTCAGGGTTACATGTCTGAGCATCAAAGACCTAATGGGCAAGATACCAGTCTATTTCAGCATATCAGTGTTAAGAAATATACCTATTCATCTGTTATGATGCATAATGCCCATGATATACTTTCAATCGCAGGTTGCGGACACTTTAATGGACTATGAAACACAAATCGCTCTTAACAATGTAACGAATCAAACGTCAAGTGACTCACAAGTTCCATGCGGGGGTTTAGGTTGTTTGGGGGCTTGCGACCTGACCTGCTCCAACATAAGGCAAATCACTGGTTATGATTTCCTATGCAGTTATGAGGATAAACAATTCATCAGGAATGACCTGTCTCGCTCATAAGCTAAACTTAGTTTTCTTTAGACTGGTACGCTGGGATGAGAGGGGTTTTCTAACCATTGGCTTATCACAGTGAAGCCCATGAGTCTGTACTAACTATTTTACCATCGTTTCGACAACATTTAACCCAACATACAATTAACAATCTTTATGGAATCGATCTTTCAAGTTAAATTGGTGGGAATATGTTATTTTCAATCAAATTAAAGCTCATAAGCTAACACAAATCAACATGCTGCCGGACTTGTAGAAGTGAGGTGAATCTCAAACACAGTATTAGAGACCTTTAAAAGTTAAAACATTCCAATCTGAAATATTTCTGATTACAGGAAAACGTACGCTAACCCCCATGATGTCCACGAAGGTGTTGTACCACATCCAACGAGCCGTGATATGGAACCAGCGGACGACACAAACGCTACCTCTATGGCGGCAAGATTTTATAATATATTACAATTGGTACAAGCAGAGGGAGAATATGGCAAGCTTATGCAGGGTGAGTTATGGAATAGTAGGATGAAGTTGGGGTGTGTGGGGAAATGTTACCAGTGTCTTCAAAGCTTGGTGCATCCCTGGCTCTGGAAGCCTTTTCATACAATCTGTGATTGTACACCTATCTGTAATTTTTAATAGTGAAACAAGGTTATGACTTTTCAAGATGGCATCTTGTGGGTTTTATTCAAGAATATTTAGGAGGGGGAAATCGATTGATAATTTGTTAAAGATACACGCCCTTGTGTGTTTTGATTCAGATTCATTCTACACGATGGTTTTCAAAGCAGCATGTTTATATTATCTTAAAGTTACAATATCCACTCACTTAACTTTAGGGAAGGATAAAGTGTGGTCTGTTATGTTATATGCGTATGAGCAGACCAGTGTTTACATTCATTTGAATATGACATTTCCTGTTTATGTCACTTATTTTTACTTTCAATGTTTTTGTTTTTGTTTTGAAGGTGTGTTTGAGAACTTTCTGGAGGCCAGGTTCAAGGATCCCCATCTAGATTCGGTGAGTAAATACATTATCAAAGGTATTGGTGGTGAGATCGGCTTCTCAGTATAAAGACAGATAACTGCAGATCGTAAATACTGCTTTATTATAATCCGATCTTCCGTGGTTTGGTTTTAGGTGGGGGGGATTATCAGGGGAGAAAAACTTGTCAAACAAGGGTGGAAATACCGGTTGTACTGGGAATAAATTCTGCGGCACCTGCGCAGGAATCCCGCCCCTACCTAGGCATGCCACAGAGTCAGCTTCGAAAATCTAAGATTTTCGCAAACAATTGCCCGCCTGATCATGCCACACTGGGGTGGTGTGGGCTAGTAGGTGTTTGTACAATTTAGTAGTACCTTATAACAGATATTTCACCTTTAATTTGTGAATTAAATCATTGGAAAACAATCTTACCAAAGATCAATAGGATGTCTTATAAAGACGCATGTTACTCTCCTCAATGATGGCAGTTGCATGTCATCACTAAGAGAGATTGAGTGTTGAATGAGAGACAGAATCACCTTATAAGCCTGTGACATGAATCTTCAGAATAAACTGAATGGAGCTACTGCGGTAACCAGCTCTTTGGTCTAGGAAATATTTTCCCTTGCCTCAATGATGAGCAAATCTGCCCACCCTGTCTACCCTGCTCACTCCTGTTAAAGCCCCTGAACGAGGCACTTTATTGTGATTTGATGGGGTGTGTGTGTTATTTTGTCAGGCAAATTACCCAATATATCTGGTGATTTTCCTAAGTGCTCCTCCAGTTACCTTTAATACTTTGTTCTCCTCTATCAAACAGGTGAACAGTGCATATGATTGGTTGGGATTCTTTGACCAGTTACAAACCACAATCAGTCACAGTCAGAACTACACCTTCATGCGCTATCTACCATTCACACCTGTCACATTCCATATGATGTTTGCTTCAACAACAAAACCACAGATTAAGTATCCCAGCACACAGTACGAGGTATGTATGCATAATCCTATAATCCTAACTCCTATGGTGGTTGGATGAAACAACAATAAGGTAGGGGGGTGTGAAAGAGTACAGATGGGAACAAACAAATATTGGCCTGCTGCCCTATGGGATCGAGCCTTGATCACCCATGTGAGAGGTAAAGCAATCAGCCATTCCAACATTTTAGTGTCTATATATAGACTGGGTTTGTCACAACAGTTGATAGAATAGAAGTTGTCTATGTGCACTGGGATGTGCCGCTGGTCATATGATTTTGTAAAATGTAGGGAAGTTATTGGGATAAAGGAATTCATCATGCTCAAAATTACACCGTTGATTTCATCTCAAAGAATTTGTTAATGCAACATCAATATGTTGAACCTAAGCACCCCTCTCTCATAGTCTTTATAATAATCTGGATTTATACACGATGTCACCTACTACGTCACAGCAGCCAAGCAAACAAAAGTTTGCCTGCCGGTATGCGCCCGCATTCGAAGGGAGTGTCCATTATAAACCATACACTTAACCAAACCAGTCATCTGTAACGACAGCAGTCAGTGCAAAAGTCAATGCATGTTCCCCCATGCATGGAATGGAACCGGGCACTTTAAAGTTTGTTGATCAACATGGTCTATATAGCGACTTTTCCCGAGGGTTCAAAGCGCTGTAATTTCCTCCCACTGGTGAATCATCAGAATCAGATCGCATCAACTAGGGTGCAGCCAATTTAAGCACAAACCTATCCACACTTAGATTGTAACATCCACCATTTTTCATTTTGATCAAACAAATTATCAAGTTTTTATGTGGAATAGTTTCTACATGTTCATCATCACACCTCCATGGATTCACAAATGCCTGTGCTGACATTAGTCTGTGATAGTACAGTTACATGTCCTATTGCATTAAAAATGAGTGCATAATATGCTGCGATTACATGGACATGGATATGTAAATAATAATAATAATAATAAATAAGCAATTATAATGCGTAATTTATCTGAAACAAGTTCTAATCCAAGGCGCAATGAACAAACAAGAAAAACAATACAGTACAGTGGAAATCACAGAAAGAAGAAAAAAAACATGATCTGTAACAAATTTGCGCTGAACAAAAACCAACCAAAAAAAATTGTTACATGCTAAAAATATGACCAAAAACAATTACAATTACAATTACAAATTGAATATGAAAAACAATAACAATAGCATGGCAAACAAATGTAAAAATCAAAATATACTGATTGGAAATGAAGTGTAAAACATTGTGTATATGCTAATGGGAAAAGAACACGCACAAAAAGTACTCTTTTGTACTCTTGTTTTAATCCAGTGATAAACGATGTGACACCATATCTCTTTATTGATCTTGTCCTATAAATAAGCATATCTCTTAGACTATCAAGTAAGCTGAAATCTTTATACGATAAAGAATCTTGACGATTTAAGATTGACGTACTAAACTTCTTGTTTCACAGGTGACAACCAAACAGATGAAAACCAGCAACCTGATCACAACCCTTCTGAGTGAGGTGGCACCTCGAATAGCATCAAGTCTTAACCCACGCACACTAGTCATGGACATTTTATCACATTTATTGGTTATCATACAGCCATCATTAAGACCTGTAAGTAGCTCTGGTGTTTCTTTCTAAAGCTCATTTCTAGCAAGATAGCTATAGTTCAGTCAGTTCCAAATTGGCATACCTGCTTACAGTAGCGAATGAATTCAGAAGAGTGTGGGAGCACAAAACGCTCTTGTCGTGCAACATGGCACACTGTGAATCGTATGTGTGACGCTTGTGTACACTTGGATTTCTTTTGTGCGCGGAAATGTAAAAAACATATATTTCTCGCCAATTTGCAACTGATAAAACTATAGTAATGGCAATTTCAGTATTGTGAGTGTACTATGAATACCCAGAAAGACCTTGTTAAACCCAGAAATGTTAAACATATCATGCATGATAGAGCAGTGTGGAATGCCATCACAAAAGTCTGCCCTTTTGAGTCGCCATAAGCAAGTAAGCAAGCAAACATATCCAAAAGTATAAAATTATTCCCCAACACTCATGAATGAAACAGTACCTCTTTAACTCTAACACTCTGAGTACTACAAATTGCTACGATGTGGTGCGCTTCTACAGTTTTTCAATGAAATAATGGCCCCAGGGTATATACATGGCGAAGTATACTGAGCCATGTATGGTTTCCCCCCATGGCCTAGCGGTAGATCGTCTGCCTCTGAACCCAGAGGTCCGGGGTTCGAGCCCTAGGAGCGTGGGAGCCCTTTTCCCCTTCGCTATTTGGCCGCGAAAACAATTCTTTGGAAAATGTGTCTCGGTGGTTAGGGTTAAATCACTTGCAGGGCAAAGTGTAATAGGCATCATAATGATCATATCACCAGGATGAACTTTGGCCTTGACAATTGTGGATGAAAGAAATGCCTTTATTTAACCACTATTTATTGACTGCTCGTAATCATTGCTATATAAACAATTGATGGTGATTAACAAAATTACTGAAGTCATGTGGAGTAGAGGAAATGCCCATGTGATCTTATAGTCGATGGATCCGTTATCGAAATCATGCACCCATTCAGGAATTTTGCGAGACAACTTTTTTGTGGAAACCTTGCCCAAAGGGCAAATGAAATCAGGTTGTCTGCAAAAATCTCATTGCTGGATGAAAAGGGGAGGGCTCATTTTTAAAATGGCCGCCAATTTTAACTAAATCGCCTATGGAGGGTTCAAACAAGTTATCTATGAGATATGATGGGTTGTTTTTGAGAGTATTATGTCTGTTTCTTGTTAAAAAGCCTTTCAAATATATTTGATCTCTTTTACCATATCATTTACTGGCCACCAAAAGTCCAAAATCAAGGTTTCAAGAAATTTCCCCAACGTCTTAAAGGTAGATGTTCCGATTTTCAACTTGAAGTTTTCTATTCTACATGAAAGGTCATCCTTAAAAAAGTCGTGTTCCAAAGTTTGAGTTGCATAGCTCTAATGGTTCTTATTTTAGACGCACAAGATGCTGTGAACTGTACCCATTGAGTAGTACACAAACTATATCGGTGGTTACCACCATTCGCGGTAATTCGACGTTATTTCATCGATTTCTCCGTAATTATACCGATTTAGGCCGTCAAATTTCAGTATGATGATGAGAAAAATACGAGCTTTCATATGATATGAAAATCTCCGTATGTTTGAAATAATGCTGTGTTACGAAAATGTGATCGGGTCATCTACCTTTAACTTGTCTAAGTAGGAGATAAGACATTTTTTTTGTTTTTTTGTAAGAGGGTCTGGGAACTAAATTTGTAATTAAATATTTCGACAATAACTGTCAAAAATGGTGAAAATTGATTTTTAATCAATGTGGGCAATTTGTTTAAAATGGCAGCTTAAACATCTGATCAATAGCCTATGGACGCTTAAACAGGTCATTTATTAATGAAGCAATTGATTGATTTTAGGTTTTTTTTTAAATTTGACTTATTATGACTTTGTTCCACATTTTGTGCTCTTAAATCAAATTAGCTACTGCTGCCTTGTGCCTCATTTACTCATTTTGGGCCACAAATATTATGACTGTGTGTAGCATATATATTTTAAATGTTACACCCTTGCTAATGTTCATGATTATTGCTCACATGTAACATACCACCTATTTGCCCACCTCAAACAAGTGAACTTGAAAAAAGGGACTTTACCTTAAAAATCCCAATCTTGAAATGTCTACAAAGGTGTATTGTGAAAATCAAGTCAACTTGAAAATGAGGAATTACCTAGAAATACCATTTTCAACATGCCACCTATTTGCCCACTTCAAAACAAGTGAACTTGAAAAAAGGGACTTTACCTAAAAAATCCCAATCTTGAAATGTCTACAAAGGTGTATTGTGAAAATCAAGTCAACTTGAAAATGAGGAATTACCTAGAAATACCATTTTCAACATACCACCTATTTGCCCACTTCAAAACAAGTGAACTTGAAAAAGGGGACTTTACCTAAAGAATCCCAATCTTGAAATGTCTACAAAGGTGTATTGTTAAAATCCAGTCAACTTGAAAAATTGTTTGGTAATTACTTGTAGGCTACTAATTAAAAGTGCATTATATTGCAGTCATTATGACTATAAGTTGGTATTCGTCCTCGTTGCAAAATAAATAAACACACACAAAAACTGTTACAAATTGAACCAAAGACAGTCTTACTCACTCTTTTCATCTATATTTTAGTAAATATAAATGATGAAGTGGCTACTTTTGTATATCCAACAATTTCTCGTAAATTTCCCCAATAAATAAATGCCGGTTTAAATTGTAACTAAGTGTTTGTATCTATCCATTCCATTCACTGATGCATTTAAACAGATTTTTAAAAGACAAAATTACTAATAAGAAAATAAGTAATTCATGTTTAATATTGAACAAATATTCAGGGTTCCCGCGGTCATGGAAAACCTGGAAAAGTCATGGAATTTAATTTCTAAATTCCAGGCCTGGAAAAGTCTTGGAATTTGATGAAAATGGCCAAAGTCATGGAAAAGTCATGGAATTTTATTTTCCGGAGGAAAAAAAAAAAAATCAAAATGACGATAGCCATCTGGTTAAAAATTAAACGACTGGAAAATGAGAGTAAAAGGTCGTATTACACGGCACGCGGCGAAGTCCATAATACGCTATCCGGTACACAGTATACAAATATTTACTGCTCTTGAGGGATCTGGTGGAACCTATTGGGCCCCGAGGTGAACTGGAGACCGTGGGGTACTATTTTCCCGAGACCGAAGGTCGAGGGAAAATAGTACCCCACGGTCTCCAGTTCACCGAGGGGCCAAATAGATTCCACCAGATCCCGAATAAAGAGCAGAAAATATTTGTTTTATATCCTTCATCAATATATTTCTTGTTCATTAATTTGTTAAAAGTAGACTCTCAAGACTGAGCTAAGCCTAGGCCTTACTAGGCTAACACTATACTCTATTTGGCCATCTCGAGACAGTGACGTAACCGCGTATTCTACTAATTGCATCACATAACGCGCGCGTATACTCGCGGCGCTGGCGTACAAACACGAGCGTTGAAAGGCGGAGGATACACACGCGTGCGTAAAAGCTGCGCCTGTTCAGTTACGTCACTGTCTCGAGATGGCCAAACAGAGTATAAGCTTTGCACATTTTAGCCTAGGCCTAGGGCATAGGCAACGAGAAATATAAAAAAAGAATTTTACTCACTACCTGGCACTATATAGTACTGTAGCTGTTTCAAAGTCAAAAGTTAACTGTTCAAAAGTTTCAAAAAGTTCCAACTCACGAACTGTTCAATTCAAATTTCATTCGGTTACGGGCACCGGCGTACAACTTGGAAAGCAACATGTCGAGTAGGCCTACGGCCAGGGTACGGCGTTTTCCAATAAAGTGTAATCGGCGTTGGTTTCCTTGCAAAATTCGCGAAAAAATGACACCCCATATTTTATTTGTTTATAGTGTTCTCGCTGTCTGCGCTGTCAATTGATCCTCATTTACACGCCGAAACCGTGGAGTTTCACCAGCAGCCGCCATTGTTGAAACTGTTGTCTGTTTACGTTTTAAGGCTTGTCAATCCTAAAGTCAACTGTCTTAATATTAACATAAAGAGAACTTTGACACGTAAATCGAGGTCATAGGGTAATAGTAGACTATTTCATTCTCCAAATAGTACCTCTCTCCCTCGTCAATAGCATTTTTGGTCTTTCTTGCCTAATGGTGAGACTATTTTTGATCATGTGACACACTTTTAACCAATTAATGAACAGGAATATATTGATGAAGGATATAATACACGCTGAACTGAGTCTGAGACCACTGGTACTTTCTAAATTGGAATATTGCATGTATAAAACTATAGGGAAACTCATTTTCAGGCAAATTCAGGCTCTTTTGTCAGTGCTTATTCTCATGCCTGTTGTAAAGCTTTCATATGGGACATTTAAGGTACGGAATAGACGAAATAACCATAGAACAACACAGTGTGATACACAACCTGTTGTCTGAAAAAGGTCATGGATTTTTCATAATTTGGTCATGGAAAGTTATGGAAAAGTCATGGAATTTAATTGTCTGGAAGGTGCAGGAACCCTGAATATTATTACATTACCAAGCATAAAGGGATGAACATAGTAATATTGCGGATCAAACTAAACACAACACCAAAAGTAAGTCCCCCCCCCCCCCCTAAACAATTCGTCATAACATCGTAAGATAAAACATTTTACCAATAAAACTTAGTTAGAAATAATCTATGACTGTTTCCTAAGTGATATTTGAAAATGAAAGATTTCCATTACTTCATGGCTGAAAGCTCAAATGGAAGACAAAAACTGCCCTTCTCAAAAGTCACAAAAGTTTATGAATTGCTTCTCACTAATGGAAAAGTACCTGTGGCTGAGCAAAATTTACTGTAATGTGTAATCAATTTATGATCATTCAGCCATGTAAATCCCATTCTTGGCTCAGATATTAGCATAGTGAGTTGTGACTTTTGAGAAGGGCAGTTTTTGTCTTATTTTTGAGCATATTTAGCCATGAAGTCATGGACATCTTTCATTTTCAAACACCTCTTAGGAAACAGTCATAGGATTATTTCTAACTAAGTTTTATTGGTAAAATGTTTTATCTTACGATGTTATGACAAATTGTTTAGGGGGGGACTTACTTTTGGTGTTGTGTTTATATCAAGCTGTTAATAACCAGGCTGCATAGCTTCAAAACTGTCAATTGTCGTCAAATCGGTTGAATTGGTTTTTGACCTGGATCGCTGGCTGCAGTTGACTTCCATCCAACTCATTAGTGACTAGTTGTTCGATCTTTTAAAGTGGATGTTCCAATCACTTCAGCTTTTTTTTGCACATCAACATATTTTAATATCAGAAGAAACCCCATATTTGTCTCATTATTTCTGTAAAATGTTTGGTGCAAAATATGTTCCATATAGACATTATAAGCCAATATGCATTGAATTACTGCAAAAGGTGGTTGGTTAGCCACCCGGCCAGTTTGTGTATAACTCAATGGGCAAATGTCATGTCACCTTGTGCTTCTAAAATAAGAACTATTGAAGTTATGCAACTCAAACTTTGGAATACAACTATTGTAAGGATGACCCTTGATGTAGAATAGAAAACATCAAGTTCAAAATCTGGCCAGCAACCTACCTTTCAGTAGCAGGGAGTGATTTGTGCTCCATAGTCAACTCCAGCGACTTAAATTTGCCACGGCCTGCGCCTGCAAGTGGCTTGTATGTAATGGGCATTCTCTCTAAGTATCTGTATTATGGACAAACTTAAAATGATTGAGCTGAAAACACAAACGAAACCTAACCATAGCCAATGATGTCATAATTTCTATCTTCAGGTTAATACCCAGTTATTTAGCTCAAGAGAAAAGAAGCAATTATCTGAGTTGATAGATACAATGATAGCATATAACCTGACGTATCATCAAGAACGTAGCGCTGAGGGACAGTACAACTATGTTTTAGACCCGTAAGTATTTTCTGTTTCAAGAGGAAAAAATGCATCCTACGTCTCATTTGCCAGTTTCTGGAAGATGTCATTCTTCTTTATGTTTTCCTCCATTACTGAGAGTATGATTATGCAATAAAACAAGCTTTTTTGGATTGATGATGAGTATAAGTAATCTATTTAATATTCGGAATTATATTTTAATATCATCTTTTTGGGCCATTTTCCCAGTGCACACAGTATGCTGTTCCACTATGTTCAAATAACAATATGGGTTATTGTTTTGAAATTCTAATCCTTTTTAGGAATATTGAGGAGGTTGTACGTTACAGCGGGGCACCCCCTGTGAAGCAGATGACATACTCAGCAAAGCAACTCATAGCAAGAGAGGTAGATTTCTCAAAATAAGTTACCGCTATCTTATAGACAACAGATCATGCCCCAGATTTTATTTTTCTAAGGGAATTCAATGAATGGCCATTGATAAAAAGCACCATTGCCACATGGTAAAGACTGCGTTTTAGTTCTGGGAAACAATACCAAGTTTAATAACAAATATGAAAGATGTTTGCTATCTACTTGTGCAATTCCTATTTTATAAAAATCCTGTATAAATACAAAGCACATATAAAAATAGGACCAAAGTTGAATTTTCATCCAATTCTATATTTTAAAAAACACATACAAATCCATTTATCCACATCCTATCTGCTATACAAGGTGTTAGATAGTATTTCTTCAAGATCAAGATTGTTTTCAGCCAGAATTCATTTAGAATGGAATGACCAGTAATGGGTTGGAAGTGAGTTTTGACAATGAGCTACAGATGGCATACCCTGTAGTGTAGAAGAACCTCCTGTTTCAGTTTGGATAACTTAACTGACCTATTATTTTATAGGTGCCATACTGGTTTTCTCATACAAATATATATTGCCTGTATATTATTGTATCCATGGTTGTTTGTTTTTATTTTAAACATTTATAGATTTCGCTGGAGAAAATGAGGAGGACAGAAAAACCGATTGCACAAACTATCAAGTAAGTCAAAAAAGGAAAATGTTTTAAACATAACCCAAATTGAAATAATTCTGGCAGTACTGTCTTTCAAGTTAATTTCAAATTACAGAATGATAAGCAAAAATTGGAATAGTGCATTTGAAATTATTGATGCTTTCAATTGCTGCATATGATAATGAGCATAATACATGATGTGAAGTATTACTTCCTTTACACAGTTACAAAAATACATAACGGGCAGTATTTGCATACATATTTAATTTGTGCACCAATTGTACGCCTTGAATGATCGTGAAGTCTGAAAAATACACTTGCATTTGAGGAATTTGGGCCACAATAAATTAAAAACCTACATACAGTGAATGCACGACCACTCTGAGGACGAGATATTTTCTATCAACTTTAAATACATAATCTCCCAGGGGCATAACTAGAGGGTGACAGGGGGAATTTTTCAAAACATTATTAATCCCAATATTACAATAAGTTTGATTTTGGGTTTGAATCCAAATCTGATCTAAGGCAAGCTTGGGGTCAAAGGCCCCAAATTTGTTATAACTACCTGTCTCGATCAAAAATCTTTACATTTCACAAGAGTCTAATGTTTAATTTTTTTACTAAGATTATGAAGTTTTAGTAAGTGACATGAAATTTGGGGTCAAAGGCCCCAAATTTGTTATAACTATCTGTCTCGATCAAAAATCTTTACATTTCACAAGAGTCTAATATTTAATTTTTTTACTAAGATTATGAAGTTTTAGTAAGTGACATGAATTTTCTCCTCATATTTATGGAAATCAAGTAATAGTAATCATTATCAAATTAATATTAAAACATTGTTTTGAATCATCAATATATATTATTTTAAGTTTGTCTTTGAGAAGTAATAGGCTGTCGATATGTTAGTGACTTACTTCTAATCTGGTATGATAATATTTGTGTAAATCAGACACTGTAATTTCTATAGCCATGGAAACTGAGAATAATCATATTGGGTGAGACAAACCGTATGCATGACGCATGATAAGTACAATTCCAATATTTTGGCGTAAAGATATTTCCCCCGCTTTTGGACATTTTTATGAAAAGGGTAAAATAAAACCATTCTTTTGGCTTTAACAGTAACATTGCCTCAGTATTGTTGAATAGTATTTGGTTAACTGCACAGATAAGCAATGATATTGAAGAGGAACAGTATGTGTTATGCATGAAGTCACATTGATTGTATAGTTCAGAATTAATAGGCCAACTCCGCACCCAATTCATGTCTGTGAACAATCCAATCGCACAATACCATATATTGTCACCAAATATTTCAATTGTACAAATTACTATTAATAAATGAATACAAATGTCAGTGAACAATTCACTGCCACATGCACAATACCATCCCATATATAGTCACCAAGCACCAAATTGTAGAAATTACTATAGAAATGGTTACAAAATCACTATAGAAACACTGAAACTGTATCTGTAGCGCTGAGATTTGGGAAATCGCTTTAATATCAAATGTGTCTGTAAATCAATATCTTGTTATCATCATGGAGTTGAACATAAATTGTTATTCTTTTGCATAATCATACACCTATTTATATATCTGAATACTACCCAGATAAATCCTACTCCTAAGAATCTCTTTCATGTAGTACTTCTTGGGTATACAATTGGTCATTGTAAATCTGTCCCAAATAAATGATTGTTATTGTTGCTATCTTCCAAACTTATTCTCAGACTTGTATAGGAATGAAACTTGCACAAGTGTCCACCACTAAAGATCACCAAATTGTTTTTTAAATAACTATGATTTATATTACTATCAGTATAAGGCAGTACCATTTAAAGCAATTACTGTATGAAATGTGTGGTTCATTGAGGGATGTAATTGGAACTGTGATGGTATAAAATATTGAAATAGATGTAAGTGTTTTCAAACATTCATTTTTATACCAATATGTCAATTTAGAGGATCAACTTGAACCATTCATATGAATAAATAAAAGTTACTGTTGAGCTATAGGCAAGATCCACACGAGAGTCTTGAGTACTGGAAGCTACACTAAATAAAATGTATATGTGACTTGTTAACAGGCATGCATGTTTATTATACAGAAACATGTCAATTTATTAAAAAGAGAAATAATTTTACAGTGTCATGTTTTGGTATTAAATAAATTTCCCAAGTCACAGCATCTCAAATCAAGTTTCAGTTGTTTTTTCAAATTATTTCCCAACTATGTACTTAACCCTTGACATGGGTGTCCATAGCTTGGGACACTGTATGAAAGATAATAATACATGTGCCTATTGTAGTCTGCAAATCTGGATGTGCACACCTGAACTTGTTTGAAATTGGATAGTATTCCTCCTTCCCCAAACTTTGCTTAATTGAAAGGAAAACTTTACCTCAATATCTGCATGTTTTGTTTGTAAAGCAAAAATATCCCTTTATTACTTTATATCCGTAAAGGCCCAGTATGACTCCTATTGATATAAATAGACATCAGCACCTGAGTCAAAGCAATGTCAACTTATGGTCACCATTGATGGATAAGCGAGGATGGAAATATCAATTACCCTTAAAATTAAAATGACATTTTGCATTTCATGATTGATATAACTCTGTTTAGATTTTCTGTTAAAGGTGTATGTTCCGATCACTTTTTTTTAACTTATGATTTTTTTTTCACATCAAGATATTTTGATATCACAAGAATCCCCATATTTTTCTCATTATGTCTGTCAAATCTTAGGGGCCAGAATTGTTCCATTTAGAAATTATAGACTAACATGTGGTGAATTACTGCCAAAGGTGGTTAACCACCAGCCAGTTTGTGTACTACTCCAATGGGCAAATATTTTGTGACCATGTCCTCCTAAAAATAGAACCATTGGAGTTATGCAACTCAAACTTTGGAATGCGACAATTTGAAGGATGACCTTTCATGTAAAATAGAAAACACCAACTTGAAAATCGGGTCAGCAATCGGAACATCTACCTTTAAAGATTCTGTTACTTTATTTATATCACTAAATACGGACTAGCTAACTTTTTGGACACCCTGTATATAAGGATATAAGAGAGGAAACAAAAATGTGACAATTAAGAATTCATGGAACATGATTACGCATCTTACTGCATGTAGGAACTCTCCACCTATATTGTATAGTTTCAGAACAAAAGTATTGTTATTCCTTGTTTTGACCTATCAAAACTCCCATTTAAGTCAGGGAGTTGCCTACTCCGCCTATTTTGTATAGTTGCAGACCAAAAGTATAGGTATTCTTTGTTTTGACTTAGCAAAACTCCCATTCAAGTCGGTTTTCTGTACTAATTCATTTGATGAGAGCACACTATATCCGTGTACGTCATCATCATTGACAAACAAACAGAGCTTGTTTCTTTTACTTGGAGATTCAGATAAAACAAAATGATATCCCTAACTGCCCAATTAACATTATCTGACAAACCCTATCAATGATCAGTATCCATAATCTGAACCCACCTATTATGTTGGTACACAATGGTACCATTTTGGTTAATTATTTCCTGCTTTGTGGTAAAATAAATAATTGCATAAATGCATGCCTTAGTGCTCATGATTCTATTGTGTAAGCCATAAATTGGTTTTTGCCTAAGGCGGTGTTTCTTTAGATTTTCTACTTTCAAAAATGTACTTTTGCATGGTTAGCATCACTGTATTTTCATATACTGTAGTAAATAAGTTCAACTTAAAGGTCATAATATAAAACTTGGTTTCCAAAAGAGTTACATGAAGGTTATGAAGAAAGATTTGTTTGCTGTCATACTTACTACCGTGTCCATATAATATTATTTATCATACATGTATCTTTTAGGAAACCAGCCCCTGTAGAGGCAGTAAAGGCAATTAAAACTACAAAAGATAGTGAGACTGTACCAAGCTATAAAGTCAAGCTCAAACCAAAGAAGATAGAAGAAAACTTGGTAGGTTATAGAGTGTATCCCAACAAAATGGGTTCAAAAACGAAAGAGCTGGTAACTTTTGGAATAAAGCGAACCATTTATTTATATTTACAAATCATTAAATCCGAGGTAAATCTGTGAACATTTGAGACCAATGCATTCGACACTTATTCAGATATACCCAGATGACGTGTAAGCAGATATAATATCTTTTCCCCAATTTGACTGGTAATTATTGAATGACAGGAACCTTTCACTTCAGTCAGCCAACAAATATTGTCATAGCATGACTTGACTATTTAGCTTAATTGACAGCTAAGGCGTTAAAGATTTTTATATTTGAATTATTTTGAAAATTTTGACAATTCCCTGAAATGTTTGTAAAAAAACCCACCTGACCGACCCTACCTGAGAGTTTTTTGTTTGCCTAAACGCAATTTAAACAGTTAGGGAGGGGGGAGGGGGCTGTTCTACGGGCCTGACCGACCTTTTTATTTTATCTTTGATTTTCAACAACAATTTTAATTTCTTTAGAAACATTTTGTTGTTATTCACATTTTTGAATATTTTTGATTTTTGTTGTGTAAATTTCGAAAGTTGCTGAAAATGTCCAGAAATGTTTGAAAAACAACAACAAAATAATAAAATGTGTGTATGGGTCATTCTTAAAATTCCAGATTGAAAATATAGTGATATGATTAACTAAATAAAAACCTTGTTATACGTCTTTCCTTCTTTTTTCTTTTTTTATATACCTCTTTTCCATGATGTTTCACTATTTGTTTTGGCAAAGTCATTGTCTGCTTTCCACATTGGTTTGTGTTACCTTCAACCTTTTTTATTTGTTATCTGTGATCCTAATCTTACAAAAAAAACTATGACATTCTATTGGACTTCCATAGATAGACATTATTTGGTAAGGTGATTATTGAAGTATCTAGTCATGTCAAGATGGAACGTTAAGTCATTTGGTCATCATAATTGAACCACTTTTATTTCATGGAGTTCTTAATTGTGCTGTTCTTTTTTTTCCAGCCTGATCGTGACTTCTTTGGTCGGATTATAAAAGCAAAACCAGCAGAAGAAATTGGAGGTAAGAATTGGGGGAGGGTGTAAGATATACACCTTTAGAAAATGTTCTCATTTGAGGAAGTGCTGTTAAAGTCACTTGGTATGTGTTAGAGAAGAGAGATAGATAATGATAACTTTGGTGAATATAAATTTGAAAGAGTAGAAATGTATATGAGTGAAGGGAATATAAACTGCTCAAAACAAGCTATGAAATTTGTTCTCAATCACTAATTATTTGAATATTTTGTAATATATTCATATTGTGTATCAATGAAAACCTGATGTGTTCCTCTTTCCAACGTCGATACCTCATTCGTAGCAATCACTTGTTTCAGGGCTTAGCCATGTACCTGCTTGTTAATGTGTGAAGGTCTCATTCAAATTGTGCCAAATTCACCACTATTTCGTGCACAAAAGAACAACTCTTGACATCTGTTCATTGAAGCGTTACATTGACATCAACACTGTAAAACACTGTTTAAAACCTTTAAACAACCGGCATTGTTGACTTTTGTTGGCACATTCCAGATTGAGACCGCCCCATATTCTCAAGCACGTGGCTGAGCTCTAATACAAGTAATTGCTACATATCTGGTATCTCTGGAAAGATGAACACATCAGCTATCAATAGATATGCCCCTTTCATGATTTCCCTTTTAATGCAATAGATGTTGAAAGGTGGAAAAGGAATGATGTTGTTTAAGGGCAAAAATGGACCAATAAATGAACTTGTCCTCAATATCCTTGTAGCCAATTATAGCCTTCTGTCCACAGTCAGACACACACAGCTTGGCGCTCTCCATTCAGCTCACTGCGCATGCTTGAAAAACTCGCAAAATTCTGCTAACCAATCAGAGCGGTAGATCGAGCTTACGTGTTGCGCACCACAGATGTCTGTTTGATCATTTTGAGAGGTAGGATGACCTCAGGTATTTTTACGCAAAGTCTTCTTTCTGTGAGGTTCGTCCTTCCTATTCCACCTCTTAAACATAATTGCTACCAAGCTACAATTTTGAAGCGGTCAACCGGAATAATTTGTTCAAAATTGTATCCCTTGATAATCTTTGACCTCAATATCCTTATAACCAATATCAGGTCCCCTTTCAAACATTGCTACTCAGTTTGCTTAGAATCCAAGTGACTCTGATAGACATATAGGAATATATAGTGCCTCCTTGAGAATTTCGAAGGCCATAGGATTAATTTTACCTTACCATCCCGCCATAGATGAAGTTACATGTGATGCCAATGTCATGCAGTTTACTGCCTCAGCAGTTTGCACACACATCCCATGGCTTTAGAAGTGCCCAACTAAGATAATAGGACAAATAGATCATTAAACATTGTAACAGAAAATTGTTGTTTCCTAAAGCATGATTATAGACCAGTCCCTGCAAAAATATCTGTAAATAATAACATGTGACCTCGTCTACATAATCTTTGACACTGAATAGAGTATGCTTTCAGTGAGGCATCCTAAATAAAAGTTGTTAAACCTTCCTGTGTAACAATTGAAACCATTTGCATCATAACAAACACTAATAACTTTGTTTCATTTATATTAATTATAGCTGAAGCCTCATCCAAACCAGGCGAGAACAAGAAGAAAGAAAGGACCCAACTATGTACAGGCAATCTCTGGTACAAATTTAACGAAGGATTCTGTAACGCAGTCCGTCAAAATGTACGCATTCAAGATCTGCTATAAGGCATTCTACAGACTTGCAATATGAACTTAAATATATCTTAAGCCTATGATGATGCTTTGACACTTGTAGATGGTGTACAGTCCTCAAAATAAGTAACTGACCAGGTGATGAATATACTCTTAACTCCAAAACTATAACTCCTACTAAAAATATTAAACAATAAAGTTGTAAAAATAATTCTCCTCTTTAACTTGATACATTATTCATTAAGATCGATTAATAATTAAGAACGTGACATTGAAAAGGATAGAACAAAGTGCAGTTTACATTTTAACACATGGGATTTGAACATGTGTGACAGGTATGTGTAAGGGTTGCATTGATCAATTGATGCATCCCCAATCCCCGTCTTACTATCGAGCAGCGAGTTGTCGGTACCAGTTAATCAATAATCTGCCTGTTGCTAGTCCGAGGCTGCGTGTAGACGAACGAAATGTTAAAATGAAAAACGGACTTTGTTTTGGTTTAGGGCACATAACTGAGTAAATTTATTCATTCAATCTTCACATGTAATATCTCAAATTAAAAACAAGAAATTTCCTTACAACTTTATTGTCTAATAGTTTTACGTAGGAGTTATAGTTTTGGAGTTGAGAGCATATTTATTACCTAGTCAGTTACTTATTTTAAGGACTGTACTGTTATGGTGTGTCACCATATTACACAGTGACATAACTATAATTGGTTCAGTGTTTACAAACACATTTATACTAATTTAAGTAGACCTGGCATCTTTGTACAACACCAACCCTTCAAGAAAATTAAGGACTGTGTACTGACTAATTGTTCAATAAAATCACTTTCTCATAGAATTTGCTTTCAAAGTGTAGCCTGCACTTTCAATGAGTGACACTTCTTAATGTGTGACATAAAAGTTGATTGTTGTTCATTCACTTGATGCATGCTAATTGTTCAGAACCAAAATGATCGCTACACAAACTCAATGGATTGCTAACAGGTAAGAAATTAAAGCATCAACCTGTAACTAGGATGTTATGTGATGCAGCACATCAAAAGGGGGGACTTTGCGGATAGGTGTTTTTCCAGATATAGATGAAAACGGACAGAAAAAAATAAATAAAGAAAATAAGAATTTTCATTCACTTTTAAAATCCAAATGCCTTGATCAATTTTGATAGGTTCTGTGTCATTTTAAAGCTTAGACCATGCTCTGAGGAGCGCACATTATAAACTCAAAATTAATTTCACCTGTGAAGTCTCCCCTTTTGATGTGTTGTATCATATATACTGAGCTACAAGAGAAACGTGTCACTTCTTTGCTAGGATGTAAGTAAATTAAAGTTTACAGACATGCTTTATTTTTATGTGGAGAATTTAAATTTGTGTCCTTTCAAAGAGGTGATGAGTTTGTTTTGAAGTTCAGTTTATTCACTTTAGAGGCAAGTGCAAATCAATTCTAATTCTGAAGTATAAAGTCATTATAATTCAATGCAGTTTTGGCTTACTTGCTAGTGTCCTGTAAAAGACTCTGTACTGTTAACAACATGTAAAAAGGCTGTACAATAGTCCTTTGGTGATAAAATCACTTCAGGATATTTTCAGATTTGTACACTTATATTGACAGATACTCATACAATCCAACCAGAAATATAGTTGGCACCCTTCTGTCCATCTTATTAAAACCCAATCAAGATGAGCAGTAGTTACAGTGATTGACTTGTTGAGGATAAAACTCAAATCAACATCGAATTGAGACAAACAGGGGAGGGTAGATAATTCTACCAAATGTCAAAGTGTGCCAATATTATTTTCCTGGTATATAGAATGACGATATATTATTTTTTTTAATATTTGAACACTAGTATTAAATTAATCTGAATGAGCGGTATTGCATGTATTGTAATATTGTTACATGAGGCTAACGGAGTAATCCTACAACTTATTTGCTGATGTTGTCACTTGACAAACCTTCAGGTATCCATGCTAATGCACACTTCCAATGGTTCTCACACTATCACATTTTTTCTTTTGTCTGTCAGAAACTCTGTATTTATATGAATTTGATTAAAGTTTACAATTCGTTTAATCTATCGCTTAAAAGCATGGTGCACTGCTTCTGCAAAAAAGGGATCAATATAACAAAGACTTTTAATTTCAATCTGAATGGTAAACTTAATGTCACATTTTCTTTACTAACCACCCTTTCATAGGGGATACATCCAAGAACCAATATCTATCAATACATAAAATGCAAAGGTGGATGTTTTCAATTCCTTTTCAGGAGCATGATGAATATTAAATTAAAAAGTTGTGTAAGTGCCAATTCTTATATTGTCATGGTAACCCCGAGTCATAGTATTAAAGCTACCGACCTGATTAGGAACAATTATAATAATACATTTAATATCAGTCACAAACTGCCTTGTGATCTGTAACTAATGAACCATAAATTGAATTCTTCTTTAGAAACTCTTACAATGAATGCCATACCAATGCATACAAATAATAGAATGTGTGCATGTCTACCTCCTACTGAAAGCAGATTTTTTTTTTTTACCATGATTATTTTTTTGTGCTTTCAGATTTTGCTTGTTTTTCAAATCAACAAAGCATGTTTAGGTATTATTACCTCAATATGATTATGGCAGTATAAAATGTATCGCTCTATGAATGTCTACATGCTGTCCGAGAAAGAAGTAACCATCAATACAAAAACAAACAAAAATATTATTCACTGTAAAAATGAATGATAAAAAAAAATCTTTATTCTTATGATTAACTTATGCATATTGTCACCTTTTACAGAAATTTTAGATCATAACAAAATGGCCTTGTCAAACACAAAATTAGCTCCATTATGTTAGAGATGGTGATTTCATTCTTTTGACAAAGGGAACATAATTATTTGCCTGTTGAAGAGCAAAATATTCTCTTTGTTTGTCATATCTTGTGTACCCTTTTTCAAACAATAATGAATAATTATGAAGGCTTACAATTACACTTGGTCTTCTTTCATCTTTATGCTTTGTTAAGCTAGTTTCAAGGAACTTTTGAAAAGTTATTTATGTGGTTGTGCTGGGTGGCTAGCAATGGTGTAAAACGGAGGATGTGGGTGGGGAAAGTTTCTTAAGAAGAGAACATGTAGTACCTTTTTAATCATAAACCAACTTTGATGGAACCAATAACATATGTAAAGGGTACAAAATGTTTCAATATTATATATAAGTTTTCATGGTCAAATGATTCAATTGTAGCATATTCTTGCTAAAAATGCACTTTAAGCTGAAATTGTCAACCATTAGATGATTTGGTCAAAATTGTCCATAAATCCCCCAACACTGGGATCAATGGCTATGGTGGCTATTGCAGGCATAATGTTTGATCATGTGTTGGTTTTTTGCTTCTTTCTATCACAGTTAGCAGGGTTTTACACTTAAAATCACGAAACTATTTCTAAAGTCTGTTCAGTTTGGATAGTTCAATATTCATGATCTAAAATTATCATTGGAGCTTAGACTATGCAAAAGAGGGATTAAAAACAACTAACCTAATGTCATTGAATTTCATGGTGAAATAAATTGAACATTTTCAACATCGATGGGTACTAATATATTCAGGACAGCCTGTATGTACCAAGGAATAAATCTATCAAAAATCTATCAACTACATAAATGTTGGGGATTACAGTAATATGTATAAGATGGTGTGTACATGTTAATACAGGGTGAGTCAAAAAGACTGCAATAGTGGAAAGAAGCCATTTTGTTTTCAAAACCAAAATTAATTTCAAAACTTTTTAAACGTTGCAAGAATGATGTATGTAATCCTAACTTTGTGTGAAAAAAATGAAGTCGATCGCATTTTTCATTTGTCTTTGGTGAACCTTTTGACCAGTGCACCCATTTCACACGTTTGTCCACGAGATACCCAAAATATGCATCGGATCGCCAAATGTGTCTCTCATTCAAATTTGGAAACTTTAGTTCATTTGTGATGTTATTGGAATTTGATGCATCCTTTCTTGTTTACATGTAAGTTAGCATAATCAATTATTATATTACCCATCCTATGAAAGTGTATAATGTTCTAAATTTTTAATAAACAACTGACATTTTGCCATTTTTTTGTTGGCGGGATATTCAAATATGAAAATGCAATGTGTGCCATTTCAAATGAAAATCCCTGTGCTCGTGGACAAACAGGTAAATTTGGTTGTGCAGCAAAGAGGGTCAGCAAAGACAAACGAAAAATGCGATCGACTTCATTTGTTCACACAAAGTTAGGATTAAATACATCATTCTTGCAACGTTTAAAGAAATTTAAAATTTATTTTGGTTTTGAAAACAAAATGGCTTCTTTCCACTATTGCAGTCTTTTTGACTCACCCTGTAGATAATGCACTCAGCGTGTGCGCCGTTCAATGAACATTCCACAGGCTTTGTTTTGATTCGGTGTTCAGAAATCGCGGGGTTTGCTGATTTTCACGCTGCGAGTGTTAGCAAACTTGGTAACATGTTTTTAATCATTATAGATTAAAATTATGCTCAAATTGTGAATTTTGATTTGTATAGTGTCGTGTATGAATTAGGGGTCAATACATGCATATGTTTTGTTTCTCAAAAAATTAGAAAATCAATGCACTTGTGAGAATGTTCTGCAGGGTCATGCCATTATTCCCACATCAACATCAGTGTGCGTGCATTGATTTGTCTAATTTCTATCGAAACAACCCATACATATTTAATGTCCTATATGTGAACTAAATTAATCCAAAACCGACCTAAATATTAAATTATTGGGCTAAATTAATTTGAATGATATTTTGACATTATGTTTTTAGTTTGGGAATTTGAGCCTGCCAAAATATGAATGCATTTTGACTGATACCGTATATATCATTACATTACTAACTGGTATTTTTGAACTGAAGACCGCCCCATGAAAGTATATAATCGGATTTTGATGTAAACCTATTGAAAATAATAGGATTTTGAACATTATGGGTTCATGAACTATGCATGAATATAAGCAACATTGTGACAGAGCAATTTTAATTTTAACAGATATCACTTAAATACCACCAGGTCATGTGCACAATCAAAATATGAATTTCCTTATATTTGGTAAGATGGACGGTCTTACTCTTATGGTATAACATATTGAAATGCATTTGGAAAATTCAAAAAAAACCTTTGTTGCAATGGCATCACCATCACCCATTTGTATTTGGGGCTATCTTTGGCTATTTTGCCTAGGGAGTGTTCAGAATTACTTTGGTGGGGGTAGCCAAAATGGGGGGGGGGGTCTTAAAAGTTTGAAGTCTCAAAAAGGGGGGACTAAAAAGTTTTACCTACTCAAGAGGGGGGTCAAAAAAGTTAGGCCAAATAGGTAGTCGTTAACTGGAAAAATACCAACATTTTCTGCGCTACGCGCAAGAAAATACTGCAGTATTAACATTTCTATAACAAATTATACAGATTTCTGCACGATCCGCGCAAATCTTTGTAAAAACATTGTGCCGACAGCAGAATTTGTTATACAAAATGTGACTAACCAGTGTCCACAATTTTTACTTGAAAACTGTTGATAAGGGTGATCGTCAACAGGGTTAAATACACATTTCCACGCGATACACATGATTTTGAACGCAGTTGACCAAATTTCTGCGCGCATCTTTGTGAAAACAATGTGCAGACAGCAGGATTTGTTATACAAAATGTGACTAACCAGTGTCCACAATTTTTACTTCAGAACTGTTGGTAAGGGTGAGCAACAACAGGATTTTGAACTTATTTTTGATATTTTGTACTAGCAAGTTGACCAATTTTGTCGTTCTCCGCGCAAATCTTTGTGAAAGTATTGTGTAGATAGAAGGACTTGTATACAAAGAGTAACTTTCTACAATTGGAAAAAAGAAACAATTTTTAAAAAGGCTATAACATGATGAATACAAATCACAGAAAAATACAATTCGGAAGCTTGAAAGATATGTTTCAAGTGAATTTGAAATGTTGCAAATTGATTGCCAGCTATACACAGTTTTGACTGTAAGCGTCATAGAACTTGAGTCAAATGTCTATCTACATCTGACAGTAGGGGGGTCAAAAAGGTTTTTCACCCTGTTAAAGGGAGGGGGGTCAAAAAAGTTTAGACACCGACAAAAAAAAATTGGCCAACCCTCCCCCCCCCCCCCCCCCCCCCCCCCCCCAAAGTATTTCTGAACACTCCCCTAAGAAAATATTATGTTAAAATATGCCCTGTTCTTCCAAGCTACTGACTCAAAAATGTAAAAAATATCAAATAAAAAAGTGTTGCAAGGTATTATCTTTCCTTTACTGACCGGTAATGTCAACTTTATTTCGTATCCTTTTTTTTGGCTCTAAAATGTAAAAAATACGTGTTTTCGTCTCAAATTTGGTATTCTAAAAATCAATTTGCTGGGCACTCAGATTTTTTTCTTGTTGGTTTTGAATATCATAATCATGACCCCTTTCAATTCTGGAAAGAACTGCGTGGGCAACTATATAGGGATAAGACAGTGTTGCCAGAGAGATGAACCATTTTTTGAAAAAAGAAAAAAAGATGAATCTAAACGCCACAGATTAAGTATATTTTATGAGTTAACAGTCTGCATAAACTATTTTTACAACCATGACTCATATTTGGATAGAAAATCATAGTGTTTATAGTTTAAAGAGTTGTCAAACTCCCAGAAAACCAACGTTTTTTAACTTTAAGTATTCATTTTTTTTTAAATAGTACTACTTCTGGCAACCCTGTCTTATCCCTAATTACCCAAGTTCTCTCCAGAATTGCAATGGGTAATGTAGAGTGTAGACGATATTCATAACCAACCAGAACAAAAATCTGAGTGCCCAGGCAAATTGATTTTAATGCATGCTAAATTTGAATAAAAAACGCATATTTTTAATATTATAAAACCTCCAGTGTTGCCAGAGCCAAAAATAGGATACAAAATAAAGTTGACGAGAGTTGACATTACCTGTCAGTAATCAGTTACTCAATTGATTCAAATAATTATTAGTTACACCACGCCTGCAGTACTTACTGCAAAGATGAAAAGGCCAATGACGAGTCTCAGTAGTTTTTGATCCAAAGGCGTGCTTTAATCTCGCGTTGAAATGACATGCAAGACTGAATTTTTCAATTTGATATATCACATAAATAATTCCACGTATATACTTAGTGGAAGTTCACCTTAGCGAAACTTGAAAAATAAGATTCGGTCCGGGTTCAAAACGAAGTTGTTCCTATTGTCATGGTCTACGTTAATAACACGTTTTACGGCCAAGTATTCAGTGGCGTGCGCAGGATATTGTCCATCAATGAAATTCCCCCCGGGGGGCCCAGTCAAACATAATAGTGTACACACGCGTGACCAAATTTGTTTAAGACACCCCCTAAACAAGTTTTACCCTGCAAGCAAAATTACCCCCTAAACAAGATTTAAGCGCGCTTTCCTTGCAAATTTTGACCCCTAAACAAGTTCTTGCCAGAATATGACCCCTAAACAAGTTTGGTTTGTTTTGTCTGTAGAAACGAGTGACACACATGCGTTCTCAAATTGGAAATAAGACGCTCAAAAGAAATCGCAAAAACGGGGATAACATTCTTCTGGGAACGGGGAACAAAACAAGTTACCCTAAACACGTTCGACCGGTATTTTAAGCCACCCTTTTTCTTGAAAATCAGCGTTTTTGATACCCTTAACGCGTGACGCGTCCAACACTGAAAAAACACCCCTTTTTACGCGTTTTTTTGGTCACGCCTGTGTACACTATTATGTTTGACTGGCCCCCCCGGGAAATTCCCCCGACTCAGATTCTTCTCAATTCCCCCGACGTACCAAAAAAATAGTAAAAGGTACCCCCAATTTTGTTGGCAGTCACCTCGTGAATTTCACGAAAGTGGGGTGGGGGGAGGGGGAGGTCAAAAATGTGTACACATTTGCCGACTATTTGGATTACAAATCCCACCACACAAAACCAATCTAGCGACGGCCAAGCCCCCGACTGGCAGTAGTTTCCCCCGACTGACAGTAATTTCCCCTACTGATTTCAATAGTGACCCCCCCTTGCGCACGCTACTAGGCCTATATGGGTTAATGTCAAACTGAGTGAAATAAGTCATTTAGCCACGGAAACCTATAAAACCACTCGGGAAATACAACACTTTAACCTAATGTGCGTACCGCCATGCGCAAAATCTATGGAGCTATCAGACCGTTAACTTCGTTAAGTCAAAGTTGCACTACTAATTCTACTTTTATTTAACAATGCAGCCTCGCGCTAACTCAACTGCCCATATTTTATATAAATAGTGTACCAACAGTGGATACATTGACAATACATGTTACGCAGCATTGAGAGACGGTATCGGTTATAAGCCAACGCCAACGAAGCCTTTCTGAATTACGCCACCAAGCCATGGAGTTAAAGATGTTGTCGCCGTCCATATGGTCCATGGTTGCTTCATTCATCCTGTTTATTTTCTTGCTCGAGAAAAGAGGAATGGTATTTGGCGCGTGCCCATCAAGTAGTGATTGGGGTGAAATGACCAATGTGTTAATGTTGAACAACACAAATGGCCGTGGTATCCCGCTTGTCTACAACGAGTCATCGCTAAAGAGTACGGTTATCGTTGCTCCGCCTGGGAATGACATTCTCTTGAGCATACATAAACTTAGCGCATTTATTATCAATCAGGCGGATGATGATGATGACGACGACGAGTCTTCATCTGATCCTAACTTATCGTCCACTTCCTTTGCGGATGATGATGACGACGACGAATCTTCATTTGGTCTTTACTTTCCGTCCACTTCCTTTGATGATCATCTCGATAGCATGAAAGACCTCTTCTATATTGAGGATTGCGGTTCTCGTCATGCTCGTGGATCACGCAATTGCGGTAATGTTATTGCCCTCATCAATGAATTAAATGAACCATGTAGTGTGTTAATACCGGACGAAATGATTGTAATAAATCTCCGAGGAAGCGTAGAGTTGGAAGTACTGCCCATTTCGATCAATCATGATGAAGGAGCATGTTTCTCAGACCTAGTTCATCCCACAGACATGCCCACTGACATGAGAAATGTCACTCATCTTCCTTTGTGTACAAACGTGTTCAAAGCATATGATGAAGTGTTTCAAATTGAAACTAATTTGACTAACTCAACCATTAGGCATCAAGGCTTCTGCGCCCGGTTGTTTGACTTCTTTACCACCAATGTTACATCCGCCGAATTTCCACGATGTTCCCCGAACTGTTCATGTAGTCTAGCATCTCTCGAATTTAGCGTTATTTGTCCAGATGACCAAGCCCGAAACGGGGCCCGAAATCGATCCCTTTTCATTTGGTATCCAACATACGTTGTAACGCATTTGTATGCAGATTCACGACAGATTGTTTCTATCAAATCGGATACATTTAACCGTGAACTCAATAATTTATTATTCCTTTACTTGCAAAATAATAGATTGTCGTATTTCGAAAAAGGCACGTTTGAAGTGTTATCCTGCCTGATTGAATTGGATCTTAGTGGTAACCGTTTACAATACTTGCCAGATTACGTGTTTAACTACCTAGGCCTACTTGGACTGCGACAGTTACAACTTGGCAATAATCAACTTGATTACATCCATCAGAATACTTTCAATTCTTTCAATTGGTTGATAGACCTAAGAAAGTTGAATTTGTCTGGCAACCAGTTGCGCAATCTAACAAATCATATCTTCAATGAATTGTTCTTTCTCAAGGAATTATATCTGAACAAAACCAATTTGCAGTTCATATACCCTGGAGACCTCTATGGACTTAACGATTTGATCATTTTAGATTTAAGCGGGAATAACCTTTCAGAAATAACAAGAGGGGTGTTTGATGGTTTATCTAATTTGGAGATCTTGTCTGTACAGAACAACATGATAAGTAGTATTAGCCACACGGCATTCGAAGACCTTATATCATTGAAAGTGATACATTTACAGAACAACTATCTACAGACACTCAAAGTCGGTATCTTTAATAACCTGCGTGGTCTAAAACAATTGAATATTCAAAGTAATCAGCTGTCTGCCATCGAACAAGGTGCGTTCGAATATTTATTTGAGTTGCGCCACTTAAATCTGCACTACAACCATCTTACCAATCTTGAGAGAGGAATCTTTGGTGGACTTGATTCTCTTATAAGATTGAGACTGTCTTATAATAACGTAACGACGTTGGACCCACTCTGCTTTAAAAACCTTACGAACCTTCAGTGGCTATCTCTAGATAATAACAAGCTTGCCAATCTTCCCACTGGCGTATTTCATGGATTGAGTTCTATGCATACTCTTCTTCTTAGCCACAATTCACTCTCACAATTTTCTGCAGATGTGTTTCAGGAATGTCAGCATTGTACCAGCGATATTGAAACTTCTTATGAACACGATGACAGCATTAACTACCGGCGCTCTTCCGATAGATACACCGATAATGAATATGTCAATGATGAATACTCTGTCTATGATAGCTGTTCTACAATAGATTTATCTAGCAACAGTCTAAACAATCTGGATGGAAATATCTTCAAGATTTGTCCGAATTTGACCACTTTAATAATCACAGAGAATCCCTTGAAAAGAGTACACGGAGAAACATTCGCTGAAATAGAAGGAAGTTCAGTCAACGTATTTGTCACTGAATATTCTACATGTTGTTTTATCGAAGACGCCCACTGCTTTGCCAGTGAGCCAAAACCACCACAACAAACGTGTGGAAGACTATTGTCACATCTACTCTTAAAGATCTTCATGTGGATACTAGGGATTTGTGCTCTCATGGGGAATGTTTTTGTTTTGCTTTGGAGAATCTGCGGGAAAAGCAAAGAGAATGCGGTTCAATCTGTAATCATATCAAACCTGGCTGTGTCCGATTTTTTGATGGGTGTTTACATGATCATCATTACTTCTGCAGATGTTCATTTTGGTAAATTCTTCCCCGCAGAAGCTAACAGATGGCGGCAAGGTATCGTCTGCAAGTTTGCGGGGACCTTGTCACTACTGTCCAGCCAAGCTTCGGTGTTCTTCGTGACACTTATAAGTATAGAAAGATTTATAATTATCACTCGATCATTCAGCAGATTACAATTGGGCCGCATTTCGTGTCGGGTTGTAGTCGGATGTCTATGGAGTTTGGCATTTGTACTTTCCATTTTGCCAAATGTTGTTAATGAAAATTCCAATTTTTATGCAAATTCTGAAGTCTGCATTGGTTTACCATTATCACGAAGAAGTATCTACAATTCTACATTTCAGACTAACCGAGTATCTATTGAAGAGACAACTGGTAGAATATCAACTTCTAAAGAGTTTAGTCTATCTTCAGAGTTTTCATTTGACTTTTCTTCATTTAACTTTTCTTCATTTGACTTTTCTTCATTTGACTACTTTGGTTTTGATAACGCTTATTCATCAACAAGCCAAGACTCGGACTCGGACGAAATTCCATACTTATCTTCAGAGTTTTCATTTGACTTTTCTTCATTTAACTTTTCTTCATTTGACTTTTCTTCATTTGACTACTTTGGTTTTGATAACGCTTATTCATCAACAAGCCAAGACTCGGACTCGGACGAAATTCCATACTTCTATAATTTTGAGGTAGATGTCAACGAAAGAATTGGCAGTGGTCCTGGAATGTTTTACGCTATTGCCCTTTTTCTCGGTGTCAATTTTGTATGTTGCATTGTCATTGCATTATGTTATATCGCTATATTTATAGCCGTATACAATTCGGGTAGACGTTCAAATCGTCCTGAGCATGCAAGACAGGAAATACGCTTAGCTGTTAGAATGGCTGCCATCGTGTTTACAGATTTTTTCTGTTGGATGCCTATAATCATCCTTGGAATTGCTGTACAGTCGGGAGCAGTAGAAATATCTCCTACAATCTATGCTTGGGTGGTGGTATTTATTCTTCCTATCAATTCAGCTGTCAACCCATTCCTATATACCATCGTCACAGTCATCACAGAACGTTCCAAAAAGAGAGTAATAACGAAAAAAGAAACTTCTGGGAAAATCGTAGAGACAACGATTTAAAAACTGCAGATGTGGATGGTGCATGCAGGAGTCATGAATTAACGAACTGAGAGTCATATATATATATTTTATATTGGACGCATCAGTAGTTACTTCTACAATGTTGCGACTCTTGTGAAAATATAAACCTTTTTCAAGTATGGCGGGTGCAAAAGTAGAAGGCGTACTTCCACTTGGGTAATCTTCTGAACTGACAAAACAGTACTCAAGTGGAAGCACGCCCTCTCCATTTATGCCGGCCTTACTTCAAACATATTTGGGAGTTAGGACGCTCAGTTGCGGGGGACCGCCAGATTTCTCACACAGGCAATTTGTATTGTGACAATGCACAAATATCATTATTTAAAGCGTCATCAAAATAATGCTGTAGTGTCATGTTTACTATCACACAATTTCCCAAATTCAAGCTTTGTGATTCACATTTAGTGTTTCCCTGACGATGTACAAACTATTGGTTTTATAACACTTTAAGTAAGTGTTACTAATGATAAAACATTATGCACCCACATTAAAATGTGGGCGCATAATGTTATATCATTAGTAAGACGGTAGCTCTTTGTCTCCTTATATTTTCACAGTGGCCTAGCCAGAGGGCGGGGGGGGCACCCCCAATATTGACTGTCGTGTCGGTTGAGATCCCGGGGGGGGGGGCACTGACATTTGAAAAGGGATAGGTATGTGCCGCGCTGAAGACCCCCTTTTTCACCCTCTGCAGCTAGTTCTTATGACCCCCCTTTTGAGCCTGCATCAGTTCTTAAGACCCCAATTTTATTGAAAATTCAAAAATCGCGAAGTTTTGCGTTCCAAAGCCCCAATTTTGTGTTCCAAAGCCCCAATTCTTCGAAAATTTTGCGTTCTTAAACCAAAATAAATCGAAAATTGAACTATAGGCCAGTTCTCAAGACCTATTTTGGGGGGGAAAATCAGTTCCTAAGACCCTATTTTTCGTCATAAAATCCACTCAGTTCAGTTCTGTAGCCCCCCTTTTTGAGACCCTGGGCGGCATACCCCTACCCAAAAAAAAGTTGAGTGCCCCCCCCCCCGGGTTGAGATATTGGCACTAGCTGTCGGTTCATGCAATATTTGTTGGTACAACCTTGTTTAGAGCTAAAATGTACCTTAATCATAGGGAAAATAGTCGAAAGTTTCTTTAGTCAGAACAATCTTGTCGGTTCACTTTCATTTCTTTACCCCTCCCCCATATAAAAAAACCTAGCTACGCCACTGTATTTTCTAATATGGGCCCTCTTGTTGTCTGTTTTATACGAAAATGTACTTGGCTGAGTGATATAAACTCTGAATACATTTGACTGCATGTCTGGGTTAACATGTTAAGGTATAAAATTATGATAAAACAAAATGTTATAACTTGTTGTGTGTATTTAATCTCTTGGTAAGAAATCCCATTATAACAAATAAATATAAACGACTTATTTGAGTAAATGGTAAAGGAAATCCTTGCCATTCATGAAGCCAAGCATTATATGGTAGGAAAATAATTATCTAAAGTATATTGACCAGTTTAACTGAACTCAGAACTATCATATTCAATAAAACGAATTTAAACTGCACATCCTAACCCGTGATAATTTGAAATTCTCGCCCGGTTTCCTTTAAAGGAAATCCTTGCCATGGAACTTTAGCGCTCAGATGTAGCATTTTTATTATACAAACAACATCCGTAAGTTAAAGTTTTTAAAAGTGGAGCGAAAAAATCACCTGCATGGACGTCGCCATATTGATTGAATCTATGACGAAACAGTTACGAGATGTCCGCATCTCTGTTTCATGTATTGATTTCTTCGATTCCTGCATTGAATTCCTGCGTGAATACGTGCAGCGACCTGTTGCTGATGAGGCGGTTTAGTAATGATGACGTCTCAATTATTGGCTATGGCTATCCCATCAGCACTTTCGACACAGACAACCGGGCGCGAATTTCAATTAATTTCCTACCATATAATGATTGGTTTCATGAAATAATTGGACACGTTAATTCAAGTTACAGAACCTGATTTGTAAGAAAAAGAGTATTTTAGTCAAATGCTTTTTAAGTGACATAAATCAAATGCTTTCGGTACCGACGTAAATGAAAAGGTTAGGCCAATCTGATCGTTTTAACAAAGATTTCAAAACTAGTTAATTTGTCTGTGGTATATGGTTCTGTTATAATTATGCAGATTTGTTTTTCAACAAAGGAGTAGGGGTGCGGACGTGTTCCACTTTTGCTATCTTCCTTCCTTTATTATTATGATATTATTATGTGATAGTTGTACTTGTATTGGTAAGAAATTAGACGTTTGATATAATACGTAATACATGTAAAAATATGTTAATCATTTTCTTCCAAAATAACATTGCTGTGACTAGTTTCAGTGAAAACGATGTCTTTCCAATGGAATGGCGGAGATGGATCCGTAATGATCACAACGTTCCTGGTAACAATAACAGGCCTCCATTTGTTACAAGGTTGCACTTAAATCTTAAAAATTAAGTCACGTGACCTGTATTTGTTGTATACCAAGACAAGGGAAACAGTGCCAGTCAGTCAATAATTATTATCTAAAAACAAGTATGATATTTTGGATGATGAGTGTAAAGAAATCTTTATTATTCAATACAAAGCTACCTTGGACTCTAAACTAAGGTGGTTTCAATATAAAACCACACATAATATATTGCCTATACCAATTCATGGCTTTTGAAGGTGAAGATTGTAAATGGTGATCATTGTAAACCTCTGTAACCAGAGTGAAGAGACCATCCACCATCTTTTCAATGATTGTAATGTTACAAATTCTTTCTGGAACGAGATGCAAGCTTTATTCAAATATATATCAACATTATCTATGTTTAACAAATTATACGGTGTATATGATAAAAAGATTTCCCCCCGCATTACTATCAATCAGATAGTACTCATTGCCAGAAGACATGTCAAAAGTAAAATCCATCAATCCACGCCTTTAAAAATATGATTCAAGATACGATAAAACTAGAGTACATGAGTGCGCACAAACAAAGAAGGTCTAAACTTGATATCAATGTGCAGAAATGGGACATACTCCCAAACCGTCTAAAGTAATACCATGTTTCCGCTTCCGATGGATTTCACCATGTTGTTTTCGCAATTGGATACATATTAGAGCGATTGTATACCACCATGTTTCACATTTTTAGATACATTGTTATTATTGTATCACCATGTGTCGTGTTTGGATACATATTATTATTAAGCGTATTATATGCATTTGTATTACTCTGTATTTTTGTACTTTTCTGTATCTGTATTACTCTGTATTTTTGTACTTTTCTGTATCTGTAAATGTCCTTCTGTGTTGCAAGTTTAAAAAATAAAAATCAATAGAAAAAAAGAAGAAAAGAAAACGATGTCTTAAATGACTAACTTACTTTACGGCTAGGCGTAAATGTGTCTCCACTTACTAAATCATAAAGCATTACATATCTGTATCGTTCCACCGGGTCTGAAATCATGGTTCGAATCCTTACAGTGCAACAGAGCATATATTACCAAATATCGAATTATAAATGTGCCTCCTGAGTGTTGTACAACCATGAAAATTTCAATCCTTAGTATGTATGTGTGTAATCAATCTTTATTCAAGCAATCACTGACATAAAGTATACAATTATGCGAAAAAAATGAAGGTAGAATGAAGCCCAGGGCAAAAATCAGAATCACACAGTGGTCCAGGTTAGGGTTGATCATCACTTCCCCAAGCTGGCTCTTGCCTCGCATTCCAAATAGTGTAGCCAAGGACCCCCCATTCATCAAATCTGTCGGCAGAATGTTGGTGCTGTGGGCAAATCAAAGGAAGGATGAAGAAAAGGGAGAAAGAAGAAAAAAAAGGAAAGAGAAAGGAAAAGGGAAAGAAAGAAGGGAAGAAAGAGAAAGGAAAGAAGAAAAGAAAAAAAGGAAAAGGGGAAGAAAGAAAGAAAGCCCTATATAACAATTATCGTATGCGCAAATGATAATGTTGTGTCGGCATATATGTTATGTTAACACAAATAAAATAAAATATGAACAAAGGCAATATAGGCATATGAATTTGTAGGCACTGTGAACGAGGCCATTTTTATGAGATTTTGTATCGGCGCACATGAACAGCCTAGGCCCAAGTCTTTGTTTTGCTCATTGTCAAGACACGCAAAAAATTGTGTCGGAATAGTATAGGCCTAGCCTAGGCCTAACTGGCAATGTGTGGGACCTGTATTGCTCTTTAATTATACTAACTAGGCCTATTTCATTGTCGTTGCCAATACAAACCCAAGTCAATAATGTCGCCAATGGCCAATCATGTTGGCACATAGGTTACGAAATATTAAATAATTCGCCTATAATTATTTAATAACAATTGATGATGGCCTATAACTATAAGCATGATTCTAGCAGAATCTATGACGAGCGAAACTTAATTAAATAAACGCGAGGATCAAGCCGAGTAATTGAAATGAATAAATAATATATAGACTCGGACAAACTGGCGAGAATTAAATTAACAAAGACCTTAAAAATACACAGCCTCGAACCCGGTCCCTCTCGCTATCGCGGCGATTGGTTACTCCACTAGGCTACAGGGACTGTGCTTACATGGATACCAGACGAACGAGCTATTATGTATACAAAGTCTTTATTGAAAGCCTCTAGCAGCCGAAATACATGAGTAAATAATAACAATTGATGATGGCCTATATAAAGCATGATTCTAGAAGAATCTATGACGAGCGAAACTTAATTAAATAAACGCGGCCGAGGATCAAGCAAATGATACCAGCCGAGTAATTGAAATTAATAGATAATATATTATAGACTCGGACAAACTGGCGAGAATTAAATTAACAAAGACCTTAAAAATACACAGCCTCGAACCCGGTCCCTCTCGCTATCGCGGCGAATGGTTACTCCACTAGGCTACGGGGACTGTGCTTACATGGATACCAGACGAACGAGCTATTATGTATACAAAGTCTTTATTGAAAGCCTCTAGCAGCCGAAATACATGAGTAAATAATAACAATTGATGATGGCCTATAAGCATATTATTGGACCAATATTGATTGCCAACATGATGCCAATTGACGAGCGCCAATGTAAAACCAATATTGGTCCAATATTGGTGACCAAGAGAGTGCCAATGGCATTGGCACTCAATTGGTCACCAATATTGGTCCAATATTGGTTGCCAACATGATGCCAAGGGGCGGAAAATGACACCATTGATTTGATATACAAATTCTGACGCGGTCTAAAAATTGCGGCCGCTGTTAAAAGTTATCGCTTCCCGCGGCTTTTTGGCTAGGATATTGTGCCTTGTCCTGTCCCTTGAAGATTTTTCCCCTTGTCCTTGGGCTTTCCCTATTCCAAAGTTGGTTCTGGCCACGGGTTGGCCCGGGATCAGCTCACTCCTCTTTAGGGGAAGTAAAACAATATAAAGATAGAATTCTTCCTACCAAACATTTCTCCAAGATCGCCCAATATTGGCTCAATATTGGCACTCATTGGCGAGTGCCAATATTGAGCCAAGCTTGGGCCAATGGCCAAATAATATTATGCCAATATTGTAAGCCAATATTGGGCCAATATTGTTATGTTATATTGGCCCAGTATTGGCCCAATATTGGCACTCATTGGCAAATGCCAATATTGGCCCAATATTGGCACTCATTGGCAAATGCCAATATTGGCCCAGTATTGGCCCAATATTGGCACTCATTGGCGAGTGCCAATATTGGTCCAAGCTTGGGCCAAGCTTGGGCCAATGGCCAAATAATATTATGCCAATATTGGGCCAATGAAAAATCAATATTGGGCCAATATTGGGCCAATATTGTTATGTTATCTGGGTTGTTGAGTTCCTTCATGAATTGCTTTGATGGTTTGGCTTTGACAAAGGTGAATATTGCTCTGATATTATTAATATTATCAGGTGTGATTAGACCACGAGATCCAATTTCAAAACATGTGAGGTCACAGTAAAGCCATTATCAGAAATGTCGGAAACAAGGTTTTCGTACTTCTGGATTTACGATGGGCTTTCTGAATGTTAGTCTCAAAAGGTACAGTCAATTCAATAAGCTGGATATATAATCAAAAAAGCTTTGTTTTAAAGTTCTCTGTGTTGTCTTTGTATGGTTAAAAGCATTTTGTTACATTTCTTATTAAACCTGATTTCGGATTGGTCAATGCTTGATTATCCATACACGCTAATCCAACCAGCTACTGGCTACTTGCTTTTATGGCCTTGACTATTTAGACTTACTACAGGCCTTATGGTGGTACTGTATAGTACAGGCTTGCATGTCAGCACACGGTCACCTAAAGTAACATACACCATTATGCTTAAAACCCTTGACTGCACACTGCACACTGCTGACTGGCATTTCTTGTAGCGCGGATTTCAAATCGTTGGTCCCTTAGCGTGAGCATGTCCTTGACGATTGCTTCTATTGTTTGCGTGCATGGCTGGACAAATATTAATAGCCTGTTGTCAAGTCTGTGTACAGTTGTACAGTTGCATGAAATGCACGTATAGTTTTTGCTGGAAATTACAAAAAGCAAATTTTAATGTATCTCTTAATAATATGCTAATTATATGCAAATAAGGTCAAACTATTTTTTTCTTTACGAAATTGAATCACCAAGCTGTATTCTATAATATGATGTCTCCTTGTCTTACACATGTTACTTTTTGAATTAGAGCGTAATTTCAATAACATGCACTTTTGGTAATTTATGCTCTGTTGCACTGTAGTATAGCAGTATAGTGCCTATTTACCCTTTAAAATGTCTAAATGATTAGCCGCACGAATTGTCATTTTAATCACCATCAAATTCTCTTACGCAATGTGTTTATTAGTTACTTTAAAACTATCCGTGAGTCATAGGTGTAGAACACCTGACAATTTGTCGACCGTGCATATACGAAGGTCATTCAATAAGTTCTACCTCCTACCTCATAACTTTGTTATTATATAAGCCTTTTTTTGAAATATTACACAATTGAAGAGCTTTGTTGCAAAAGGGCCACCAGACCACTCCAACATGTTTCTCCAAAACGACCTTAAGTGGAACACACGACAGGTTGACAATATGCTTAAAAAAGCCAATAAAAGGTTGTTCATGCTGCGGACCCTCAAACGTTTTGGTTTTAGCAGCAAGGAGCTCTGTGTAGTATATACGGTGGCTATGTAAGACCGATTCTTGAATACGCTGATGTAGTTTGGCACTCAACTATTTCTGTCAAACAATCAAAGGACTTGGAATCCATCCAAAATAGGGCTTGTAGAACCATACTTGGGAATAAGTATGAGTCTTATGATGAAGCTTTGTGATGACTATAAAATATGATTTATACAAAATAAAGTTTATGTTCCACATCTACATTTGGTTTATCTGAGTTTAATTTGTATCTTCATTCTCGATTTACGTTACCAAGGTAGGAGGGAACTATATGAAATAAACCCTCCAACATGTCATTTGAAAAAATGCATCATCTTCTGCACTGTACGACGTAGAAACCCGGGTAGAGACACCCTAAGACCCTCTCTCATATTGTGTAGTGTATATCATTTTCTTTAATTTAAAAGGTCATCATTCGTAAGACAAAGCTAAACATAAACCCTGTACTTTTATCCCAAGTACATTTGTTTCAGTTCAGGAAATTCTGTTCAAAATACCTATTCCTAACTATAATACGCTACCATTTTAAAACAAACAGATGAGGTTGGGCAATGTTGAATGTTGAATGTTCCATGGGATCTTCGAGGCATGTCAGGAGCATCCCTCAAACCGGCCTTCAATGTCAGTACAGGCTTGGGCACCGATCTTTCTTTTATACTAATACTCCCTTTGTTTTCCTCTCAGATCCAATAATATGCGATAGACACATTTATTAATTAAGGCATTTGCATAAGGAAGGTGGCACCCCTTCCTCCTGCGGACCCCAATGGTAGTCTTCTCCAAAGATTTATCGGCATGCCATTTCCCGAATATGTATTAATCTTAAACCGACCGACAACGGTGGAGATCATTATTTCAGTTAAATTCTGAAGTGGCAAAAGGCATAGGCCTATGGACTCCATTGCAGCTATGTTTCATGAAATAAGTTTGGGTATTCTAAACCAGAATATTGGATTAACGAATGTGTCATTTCGCGTTTGCCGCCATTCCAGCTTATCCCCGCCAGCTTTGCTACACTGTTTCGTCACAAGGCGAAGTTCACCGTGCTTATCTTTATCCTGTAACTGTTTAAATTCAGCTACAAAATTGTGAACTTTGCCGCGGTAAAAGAAATCCTCGACACCGTCGTTGAAGTAGTGGTGTGGAATTCGAAATCCTTTGTCGTCAGTATCGTACGGATAGAAACCATAGAGTGATATATGGGAGCAGAATGTACGAGCGATTACGTAAGCGTTGAAGCCACTTGTTGCGTATTGCCGAATATGCCAGTACCTGAAATGCAAGGGGAAACAGTTAGATGTAACATTTACTGGTGTGTCGTTTTTTTCTTCAATTTTAAATAAGGCATTAAAACAAGATCCTAAAAAAAAAATCTAAAATGCAATTATTAAGGTTTGAGTGACCCGATCAAATCCACTTTCCCCATCGAAATCGAGATTTTGGTATGCGACGAAAGCAAAGCCCACATTTCTCTCATCATCCTCTGCTCCTTCATTCAGACACTGGGAGATGTCTCGTTCAGATGCTATATGAGCCAACAAAAATAATGGGTTATCTTTAAAAGTGGTATACCACCCCCAAGAATTTGTCGGGAAATTGCTTTCGGTGGGGATATTTCAAGTGATTCTTTTAGGCTTCTATCATAATAACCAATGGAGCAATTTAATGTCACGATTTGGTATTTCGATGTATAGGCTATTATAGATCACATCGACATTAAGCATCACTCACCACATAAATTGCTTCAACAAAATGTCTATCTAGCGCTATCATTCAACCGTTTTCACATAAATCATTATACTTCAGGGTTCCTACGTACCTTATTATCTATTGAAACAAATCATTTTTTCCAAATTTCATTTTTCTCAGCAATCTCTCAATGCCATTAGGTGATAGCCACAATATGATAGGCCTACTTACTTTTCTATAGAGATAGGCTTCCAACTGTATGCTAATTTAACAGGCAATCTATGAACATCCCGCGCAACGTGTGCTATGCTTTGAAAATATTGTCTTGTCAAACTTTTGTCCAATGACTTGGCGTACCACAGAACAGAATCATTCAAATTTCGAATTCTGCTCAAATATTCTTCCCTTTGTGGATATCCAGCCTCCTTTTGAGTAAGATTGCCATACAACCAAGTTAAGGTTTCATAATTCAGCATAGTTAAATTCGCTCTATCGCCAACATCCACGCTATAGCCCTTTATTGGCGCCAAATTGAGTCGTATGACAAAATCATGGGCGTCTATCTCTCCACCGCATCCACTATTCACCAATACACCGCCATTGCCGATGATGGCACAGGATTTCTTTGGCGTAAATGTTGCAAAGTCTTGAAAGTGTTTATCCATTAAACATTCCTCTGAATGGTATTGTCCCGTAAGGAGTTCGTAGACATACTGAGACAGTGGAATGTTGGGCTGAAATTTGTGTACGAAGAGCATATTTTCAACAGCAACATCGTCCTTGTATACCAAAACTGCGAACTTAGCACTTAGACATCGTTTTTCAAATCCCCTGTGGAAACAAAAGTAATGAGATATGAGACCTCCAAAACCGAAAAAATCTTTCAAAGTAGTCTTATCAAGCATAATGATATACACTTCAAGCGTCGTTCGAACCGTTCATCTGTCAACCCGATTCCATCCGTCAGCCCGTCCGTCAGGCAGGTCAATTGATACCTGGATTGGTAGGCCTACTCACGAGGATTCTAATGAATCAAATTGAATGAATCTGTTATTTCTAGAGCTAGTGTGCCCATGGCTTAAAACGTGATTCCGAATTGTAGTACACTTTAATTGCAAAACTACATTTTGCAATATCTTCACAATGTTTTTATGGGTAAACATAATCACATCAAAGCTAGCTTGGGGCTAGATTAGCCGAGATAAAACCGTATCCAAAAAATCAATGCCACACATTCCTAATTTTCTACACAACAGATAGTAGTAATACAGCGTGGCTGGGTCCAAACCGGAGAGCTTTTAACTAACAATGTAGGACACATAGCTGTCATGTTATTTGGGGATATAAATATATCTGACATTATAAGTGGTGAAATTGTGAGATATAGGCCTAAGGTTTTTGACTATACAAAGCTTTGAATGGCAGCGTGGTCAGAACCGGGTTTTTCTCTCTCGATTTTGCCATGAAATGCCATGCAAACCATTTTTGACTTTATTCTTTATAATGACTTACGCAGGGAACCTATCAAAGTTATAATGGGGATTAAAAAGTGCAAATATCTATGATATGTCTTAGAAAAATCAATAGATAACCAACAGAGACACCAGGCCATTTTTGGTAGCACTTCAAAACCATCTTCCAGCCATTGAATAAGCTCATCAAAGGAATTAGAGGTAGAGTATCACGACGCGCGCTTTATCGGTTGCTCTGTTTTGATACATTTTCAATAACAAGGTTACTGCAATAAATATTGATCCAAAATACCTGTTATTTAACCCCCTTTTTAACCAAATATAAGTTATTTCGGAGAATAAACAGTAGCAGGGAAATCTTGCACAAAACACACATAATGCAAGCAGGATGGGTGGTTTGTTAAATTAGAAAAAAACGGGTTCTAACTATACGCTCTATATTGAAAGTTTTGTATTTCAAAAAGTTGTCATTCGTTTGGTCTCACATCTTTACCATCAGGTATATTTATCTTTATATCTCTAAATACAACAAAGCAGCTACGTCTTTCAAGTTATCAGCTCGCTAGTTTTTGGACCCAGTTTTTTTTTGGACACGCTGTATAGCCACTGTATAGCATTGCACAACATTTTTGACATCTCAAGCCTATAGGCCTAGAAAGAGGTTGTTACCCAAATGTTGCGCGCTTGTCCATTGGCTAATGATTTGTCCGAATTAAAAAATGTATATCATTTAACCAAACATCATATATCTGAATAAGTGAATAATAACAAACAAAATGAACATGTAGCGTCATTTCTAAATTTCTGTAATTATACTATAGCTCGTATTGGCACTGCCATGAATTGTCAGAAGCTAAAATCCGAGAAAAAGGTCTCGGAACACATTTTGTTAACAACAGAAAACTAACACCCGTCTCCCCCTTAATGTTATTCAAGGTGTCCCAAGATTGACGGGGTGAGGGAAAGAGAAACTTGTTGTGTATGGCCTCTTCAGCTAGCACTATAGGAGAATTATAAACGTCACCTGCACAAATTATTTGTCGGAAACGTCATGAACGTGTAACGTGTTCCAGGGACTTTTCCCCCAGCAGTACTCAAATATTGTATTTAATATCTCTATAATTGTAGATGTTTATTTGTTTCCAAAGCAATGCTTATCAACATTTATCACATACTAATTCCTTTGGCATTATTATTTTAGTACTAAAGATGAGTCAAAATATTCAAGTCCCGTTTTCAAAAAAATCAGGAAAAATACTTCTTGTCCAAAACTGGCCAATTTCTTCATTGGATATACTAGTAGAAACACTTCTTCATACTTTAGTGCAGTTTTCAAGACGATAGGCCTACCTAATTGCACGCCATAATCACAACGTATTTACGAAAAAGTGCAAAATACAAAGTGTTTATGAATGAAGCCAATTTGGTGGACTTTACCACTACTGCAGTATAGGGCCTATTAGTTATTCACACAACACAACTTTATACCTGTTGACATTTTATAAATAAAACATTTGATATATTAACCTGATTTACATATTTTTGTTGAATCTCTGATAATTAAAACGAAAATAATAGTGAGATGTTATGATATAACCGTATTGCACAAACATATTCATAACAATTGATTACGAACGCTTGTTAAGTTATTTAATGCAAACACTGTTAAAAGAGATGAGATATGTTCTTCTTTCAAATCAAGTTAATTAATAATTTCCAAATATTTTGGTCAATGTTGTTAATACTATCTCAATAAAGCTAGCTACTTCTCTCATTGCCCGAAAACGATTGAAATATAACGTAGCATTTTGATTTGCACATCAAACGAATTCATAATGAAGAGTTGTGGACGTGTGTAAATACAGGCATTCTATACAAAAATGAAGTTTGTCTTTTTCTATTATCAAATTGAGTAAAATAATATTGTCATAACATTTTGATCCCACTAATCTCAATAAATGGAGACTTTTGTTACGTGTGTCAGGTGTGTGATGGTCTGGACTCTGGAACTAAATTCCACATGTCCAGCTCTTCCTTCAACGTGTTCAACTTGAACCATCCCCTTCAGCAACACGTTTCCCGGCCGTGGAACAGATTGAATTTCACAGAATTTGGGGGAAAGCACATATCTTCCGATTGGAATAACCAATTTGAATGAAATAAAAGTTAGGTTATGGCTAACAATGTGTTCCTGCTGTGCATTTCATCAAATGTATTCATTTTTGTATTTGAACTGGTTTAAAATCGGTGAAATCGGGACCTGAATATTTTGACTCACCCTGTATACCATTGAAAGGCTTTAATATAACTTAAATTGGCCCTGCTACAGGTGGTACCAGTTATTTGATTCCAATCCAGTCCTCTCTTGTAGACACTATATATATATATTTTTTTTTAAAATTTTAAATAACACGAACACGTATAGTGGCGTGTTCAAACGCCGGGAGAGGGAAAGGGGCCTCGCCATTGTCGTATTATCATAGACGGTATGTATAAAAAGGCTTAAACTTTTATATAAGTTGTATACAAAACCTACCCATCACAAATTTTATAGCATTCTTTTTGAATTGTTACGTTGAAACTGAGCATGTACAAGATCATGAAGACTACCAGAAGAAGTGATATCCGACGCATCATGGCCAAATTTGTAGCCATCTTTGTAGTGTAATAGGCCTATCACTTGTTAACGGTAATATACGTTTACTGAAACAAAGTGGAAAATGAAATTACATCAGATCGAAGCACATGAATAATTACAACCCCATCAGAGATTGTCAACATTAACTATAAATTGGTGTGACTAGACCCCACCTGGATTCGGAGCCGAGAAGAGACCATTATCAACCCACATCACATCCCCCACTCCAATCCCTCATTAAAAACACCATCGAACCACAAAATTAAAAAACCAAATCACGTCAAACGTTTAGGTTCCTTTTGAGTTATAGGCCTACATGTATATGAAATTTGCAGAAATGGAAGAGGCTACTGACATGACTAATTATTAACGGGTAATAATAATATGATGACAATCCTAACCGCATTATTTTCATATAGGTTACAATGTTGAAACAAAACTGCCAATCGAAAGTTAGCTTTACTAAGACAATGATAATGGAGTCCAAAATGTTTAATCGAAATTTGTCTAGTCAAGAAAATAATCAATTGAACAAAAATCTTCATTTACTCGACAATAAAATCTCTCACTGCAGGAACATTGTCATCATGATAGCGTTCTTTGATGCAAGATTCTTCAAAATGTTACTTGTTTATTTGATATTGATCGTCACAAATGAGATAACCACATTATTCAAATTGAAACTTTTATTACATGTTTAAAATTTAAATTATAATGTATAATCCTACCAACAATATAGTGTAACGTAAATAAAATGCCTCTAATTACGGTGGCCCTGAAGGGTCATGACGAGTTAACCAGATGATGACATGACGAGATAAATGACGAGATAATTGCGAGATAATTTACAGATGACGTGATAATTGACGAGATAATTGCGAGATAATTTACAGATGACGTGATAATTGACGAGATGACGAGATAAATTACAGATGACGTGATAATTGACGAGATAATTGCGAGATAATTTACAGATGACGTGATAATTGACTACATAATTGCGAGATAATTTACAGATGACGTGATAATTGACTACATAATTGCGAGATAATTTACAGATGACGTGATAATTGACTACATAATTGCGAGATAATTTACAGATGACGTGATAATTGTCGAGATGACGAGATAATTTACAGATGACGTGATAATTGACTACATAATTGCGAGATAATTTACAGATGACGTGATAATTGACTACATAATTGCGAGATAATTTACAGATGACGTGATAATTGACTACATAATTGCGAGATAATTTACAGATGACGTGATAATTGACTACATAATTGCGAGATAATTTACAGATAACAGTTTTGCCAATACCACGATTTCGTCGCCCAATTGGGCTACTTTTGATTTTGACTAGTGTGCCGCGTGTTGAAAAGCTGTGGTGTGGTTTGCTAAAAATTGGGCTACCTTCAACTCGGAGTTATTTCGGGCGGTTCCTAACAGAGTAAATTGCTTCCTTCATTCGATGCCAAGTCTATCAGAATAAGTTGCTATCTATGCTATCTTCAGTAGATAGCAAGTAATCACAGTGAGTTGCTTTATTCAGTAGATAGCAAGTCTATCAGAGTAAGCTGCTATCTCAGTAGACACCAAGTATATCAGAGTAAGTTGCTATCTTCAGTACATTAAATAGCAAGTCTATCAGATTAAGTTGCTATCTTCAGTAGATAGCAAGTTTATCAGAGTAAATTGCTTTCTTCAGTAGATAGCAAGTGTATCAGAGTAAATTGCTATCTTCAGTAGATAGCAAGTATTATATATCAGAATAAGTTGCTATCTATGCTATCTTCAGTAGATAGCAAGTATATCAGAGTAAGTTGCTATCTTCAGTAGATAGCAAATATATCAGAGTAAATTGTTATCTTCAGTGATAGCAACTTACTCTGATAGACTTGCTATCACTGAAGATAGCAATTTACTCTGATAGATTTGCAATCAACTGAAGATAGCAACTTACTCTAGACTTGGTGTCTACTGAAGATAGCAACTTACTCTGATAGACTTGCTATCACTGAAGATAGCAATTTACTCTGATAGATTTGCAATCAACTGAAGATAGCAACTTACTCTAGACTTGGTGTCTACTGAAGATAGCAACTTACTCTGATAGACGTGCTATCACTAAAGATAGCAACTTACTCTGATAGACTTGCTATCACTGAAGATAGCAATTTACTCTGATAGATTTGCAATCAACTGAAGATAGCAACTTACTCTAGACTTGCTGTCTACTGAAGATAGCAACTTACTCTGATAGACGTGCTATCACTAAAGATAGCAATTTACTCTGATAGATTTGCTATCTACTGAAGATAGCAACTTACTCTAATAGACTTGGTGTCTACTGAAGATAGCAACTTACTCTGATAGACTTGCTATCACTGAAAATAGCAATTTACTTTGATAGATTTGCTATCTACTGAAGATAGCAACTTACTCTATTATATAGCAATGGGTAATTAATTAAACCTGAGACTAATTAGTCTCAGATTAAACATGATGATGGCGAATTATTGAAATACTTTTAAAGCAATATTGGTAGGCTTCGGTACATACTATAATAAACCTGCTTTTATCAGGATGTTCACAATCTTATCGAAATGTCTTTGATAAACATTTGAAATTGACCTTGAAGTATTAATTCATAGGAATGATAAACAACATTCTTTATTATTCGAAGAATCGAATATAATTCCAGTTCTGTAAAGATTTTACGGAATAAAACTGTAATATCTTTCTTTACGATAATTTGATTAAATCTCAGTTACCGCCCGACATAGTTTTTGCCGCGTGGCGCCTATTCTTCAAATTAATCTAATTTATTGAATAAATGTTTTGTTGTTAGATGCTTCATATTTTATACTTTCCCGTTTGAATTTCTAAATTTAAGCAGACTACAATTGGTATTTTAAATATAGCTATTTTATTTAGTCCGAAAGCAGGTACACTTGATACCCTCCAACTTTTTGTAGTGCAAAATGATGTGTTTCAGGCGCGCTAAATTGTCTTCGAATATGTTAACGTAAATATTTGAATTTAACACTTTCTACATGGTTGTAACTATAGTTTTACCATTTACAAAACATTTTTCAAAAACATTTCCCAATTATTCAAAGTCTTATCTAAAAAATTACAGAACCAATACTACTAGGCATGTTAAATTATAGCATTTACTAATCTCATAAGGTGACTATTGGGTCAAATATAAATTGCCAACACTTGGGGGATGTCAATGTTATTACATTGTTAAAATAATTCAAATTATAGTCGTGCGAAGATCTTAAACATGCCGAAAATAGTAATTATTTCGTAAACATTTTTAACTTTGACCTCTACTTTTACACAGACGATGACATGGTTACAATTTCGTTTCATATCCTAAACTCAACTAGGCCTATGTGTCTAATACTTCTCCAAATCTGAAGGCAATTGGTTGTATATTACGCCGTATATGGCAATATGGTCTGGCAAAGTTTCAGACGACAACAAATAACCAACCTAAAGCCGTTTAACACTTTCCACGCGGCAAGCATCTGTAGACGACATTCCAAAACTTTACAAAATGTTCCAAAAATGTTGAATTAAATTACCATTTTTGCATCACCAAGAGAAATGCATGGAAATAAGTACAAACATGCCTGGTATTGGTTCTGTAATCCTTGAGATAGACATGGAAAGTTGGGAAAGGTTTCTGAAAAATCTGTTTTATACAATAAAATCAATAGCCGCGTGGAAAATGTTAATATTATGTCAAATTTAAAATAGCCAACACTTTGAGGATGCGATTCAGATTCACAGTATTACCTTTGTTAAAAACAAGTCTATTATGGTTTATGGGCGAGCAGAGTTCATCCGGGAGTTCATCAACTTGCCACAACATAGTAATTATTTAGTAAAAAATACAGCTTTAAACATTATTAGTTAATTTATTCATTTTATTTACCTTTCGAACATACATCTTACAAGGAATGATGAACAATAAATTATTAAAAATAATGTAACATTAACAATTTGGAGAAATTATTCTGGTATGAATAATTATAGAAACAACAGGCGAACTATTCTGCTAATTAATAAAACAGTAATTACCGTCCCTACATGTATACAATCATGTACATGCAAGTTGGGGTTTATGACCTCTCCACAACAATAGCTAGTGTCTGACGCGTGCTCTGTTTCGACGCCACGCCTTACTCTGTTAGGAACAGCCCGGACTCAGGGTTGAGAGTAGCCCAATTTTTAGCAAACCACAGCACACTTTTTCAACACGCGGCACACAAGTCAAAATCAGAGGGAGCCCAATTGGGCGACGAAATAGCGGTATTGGCAAAACTGTTATCTGTAAATTATCTCGCAATTATGTAGTCAATTATCACGTCATCTGTAAATTATCTCGCAATTATGTAGTCAATTATCACGTCATCTGTAAATTATCTCGTCATCTCGACAATTATCACGTCATCTGTAAATTATCTCGCAATTATGTAGTCAATTATCACGTCATCTGTAAATTATCTCGTAATTATGTAGTCAATTATCACGTCATCTGTAAATTATCTCGCAATTATGTAGTCAATTATCACGTCATCTGTAAATTATCTCGTCATCTCGACAATTATCACGTCATCTGTAAATTATCTCGCAATTATGTAGTCAATTATCACGTCATCTGTAAATTATCTCGCAATTATGTAGTCAATTATCACGTCATCTGTAAATTATCTCGTAATTATCTCGTCAACTATCACGTCATCTGTAAATTATCTCGTCATCTCGTCAATTATCACGTCATCTGTAAATTATCTCGCAATTATCTCGTCAATTATCACGTCATCTGTAAATTATCTCGCAATTATCTCGTCAGTTATCACGTCATCTGTAAATTATCTCGCAAATATCTCGTCAACTATCACGTCATCTGTAAATTATCTCGTCATCTCGTCAATTATCACGTCATCTGTAAATTATCTCGCAATTATCTCGTCAATTATCACGTCATCTGTAAATTATCTCGCAATTATCTCGTCAGTTATCACGTCATCTGTAAATTATCTCGCAATTATCTCGTCAACTATCACGTCATCTGTAAATTATCTCGTCATCTCGTCAATTATCACGTCATCTGTAAATTATCTCGCAATTATCTCGTCAATTATCACGTCATCTGTAAATTATCTCGCAATTATCTCGTCAATTATCACGTCATCTGTAATTTATCTCGTCATCTCGTCAATTATCACGTCATCTGTAAATTATCTCGCAATTATCTCGTCAATTATCACGTCATCTGTAAATTATCTCGCAATTATCTCGTCATTTATCTCGTCATGTCATCATCTGGTTAACTCGTCATGACCCTTCAGGGCCACCGTATCTAATAGACAAATTATGCCAGTGATCGTCGATCATGATTGTCGACTTTTGAATAATTTTATATTTTGTTCATTTACGTAGGCTGTTTTAATTTCAATATTTTAATACACCATTTGACAGATAATTATGTGGTAACGGTTATTTAAGCACGTAAACACTTCAGACACATTATATTATAACTAATTTGAAACCTGTTTAAGACCTGTTTTCGAGATATATAGGCCTTTATATACATGTATATGATAATGCTACGATGCTTAATTTCTACTACTGACTCACCATGTGCACACTCACGCTTCGGTCCATAGGTCACTCTATATGTGTAAAACACTACTAAAATGTCCCAAAACGTTCCACATTTTGCTGCTCATCCATGTCGTCAATAGTGAAGAGTTATATCATTGTATTAGTCACATTAGTCACATTAGCATATTGAACTTATATTTTAAAATGGCAGCTCACTTGACACTGTTTAGACGCCCGGATGAAAATGATCAAGTATTAATGCTTACACAAATGAGCGGGAATGGCCCTTTATTTACACAAGTAGTTAAATATTGAAGTTTACTTTAATGGTATTATTAATGGTTAACCTTTGGGATCTAAAGGTTAATTAAATTGTACGGCGTTAAAACGTTTTTAGTATTATTATGTGAATGATTCATTCAAGGATAGTAGGATACCATGTGAATATTTTGGGTTTTGGTACCCATAATATCTATATAATATTGGATGGCTTTGAGGGTGATACAAGAAAATATTGCACGAGCTATAAAAAATATTGCACGAGTCGGAGACGAGTGCAATATTTTTTATAGCGAGTGCAATATTTTCTTGTATCACCCTAAAATAAGACATCCAATATTATTATTATTATTTATATCAGGCTTTTACCCATAGTTGCGTTGCGTGTTGATTTAATTGTATTTGCACAATCTTTGTTCCGCAAAAGTTCGTTAAAATCATCATCACTTAGAGAAGCGATTCTCCCGGGAGTCTGCTGCGGTTCCGACATTTTGCAAATGTTTGTTGATTTGTTGTTTTCGTAGTGGCTCTGTTGCACATCCCCCCTCAGACTCTCCCCTGTTCGAGCTTTTAAATCATCTATAGGCCTACTTAAATCAAAAATGTATCAGTATAATATGCTCAACTTCTTTCGTGCATTGATAAAAAATAAAAAAAATTATTGGAAATGAAGAGGTGACTTTTCGATAAATTGTTGGTCAAAAGTATACACTATAACAACCCCTCTCAGACCCCCCCCCCCTGTTCGAGCTTTTAAACCATCTATATTTAAATCAAATAAAAATGAATTTGGCTCATAGTGTTTTTCAAATTGTGCACAGTAGAGCTATTTTTGGTGGAAAAGTAAAAAAATAGCTCCTGGTACATGCACGCTTATTTGGAGGCTTGCATTTTGCTGATCATTCATACAACAACAATTAGGCCTACACTGCAAAAACTGTGGTGTTAAATTTAACACCAGTACGGATTCACTATAGGACCACACCACATGGTGTTAAAATGACACCATCACTAGTGTTACAACGTTGGTGTTAAATATAACACCAATGGGTGTTACAATATGACAACACCAGTAACAATTTTACACCTTCTGGTGTTAAAACATTAAAAACTTTACACCTTCTGGTGTTAAAATATTATTTTTTTACACCTTCTGGTGTTAAAATATTAATGTTAGATAAATTGAAGTACTTTAACAATAAAATACTTGCAAATAACATATTTCACTGTTCAACAGTTCAAATTTATTAAAACTTGAACGTTTTTGTGAATTAATGTTCTTACTTGCCATTTAATTATGGAATGGTGCATATTGCAGATCGAATCACTAGATCAAATGTATAAACAAGTGTTAAAAAACCAATATAACCCACCCCCGTGCGCATGTGTGGAATAGTGACACCCATGGGAGTAGTATTCTTACACCAAGTTTAACACAAGAAATTTAACACCATGAGAAGTGTTACATCAGTTATTCCTATGGTGTTGAACACCAACATTAACACCAGGAGCGTAACACCGGCTCAGTGTTGCAGTTTAACACCGGAGTTTTTGCAGTGTAGGCCTATGATTAATTTACAACAATTAAACACCAATAATATAGATGAGGTGACCGTTGTTGTTTACATCCAATGTTTATCAACAAACGCAACGGTCGAAGGGACTGGACTGTCGATACACGCTTGAGGGAACACCATATGACCACAACACTGTCCGCTATGCCGCATGCCGTATTGCCCTTTATAATGCTTTGGCGCGAGTTTTAAAAGCACGGGTCCTAACAAAACAGGATGCGTGCGGAAACTGCCGGGCAAAGAACAATGGCAACTAGCCACGTTTTGCCAGGTGTGACGTCACCTGTCACCCCATCTATAGTATAATTAACAGAAGCCATGAGATTCTAAATTTGTTTTTATCCTGTTATTTTATCATTAAGAGATTGCCGAGAAAAATGAAATTGGGAAAAAATTGAATTGTTTCAATAGATTTAAAGGTAGGAACCCAGAAGTGTAATAATCCCGGTAATAATTTATGGGAAATGTTGAATGACTAGATAGTTTAGATAGTTGGTTTAGTTTTAAAAGAACCGCCCATCCCTATAGCAAAGTTGACACTTGGCGTTGGTGACGAGCTGAGTATATCACTTTGGTCTGCGACCTTGCAAAAAGTCAGAAGAAAGCGTGTAAAACGTGTTAAAATTTACTAATCTAGTCCGTCAAGCAGCATTAACCGAACCTCAGTTCGTTCCATTCATATTTGATGTTACTTTTATTTGAATCTTTGGTAAGTCTAAATGAATCTAAGTAGGCCTATTATTTAAAAATTAAAGTAAGCTTACTGACAGTGACTGACTAGACTCACTAGGGGGCACTACACTAAATCCTTCCGCGTTTGGTGTATGGTTCGGAGAAATAGTACCTATATCAATTTGATCATCGTCCCAGGGGAAGCAAATAGAAGTAAATCTTGCTTATTTTTTATGAAAAAGATAGAATAGAACCTCAGCATTGCTAATGTGGTCAAAAATCGTCGGAATCGAATACGCACGGGAGCCTAAGGCTGCGGAAGGATATCGTTGCCGGAACCGGTGAGGAAGCGAAAATATCGGTTTAAAATGGTGAGCGCTGTTTAGGTGCCCGTAGCGAAAAATTTCATCTAGATGGGTCAAGAAAAATCAAGTTTAAAATAAAATTCAACACATATCTAATACATTCATGCGAAATAAAAACTTCCATCATTGTTACGTGGGGTAAAAATACGGTCTTGAAAAAGGGCCGAAACGCGTGTATTTCAATGGGAGACGCATTTAGTGGTGTGCCCCCTTCGAAGACGTGTTGTTTTTGGCCTATTATGGTACCTTTTACTTGAAAAACTCTCATTTTCACTCTATTTTCGCAGTTTTATTTGTCAATAAAGTTTCTTAAGATTACTACCATTAGGATAAAAGTACAATACAATATTTTAAATCAAATCTAAACACAATCATGCTAGCCTTGGCCACTAAACTTTTGACGAATCATCAAAAGGGGCATTGTGCTATGGTTAGCGGTGATAGATTGACGGATGAGCAGTAGATACTGTCAAAACTACAGCATACCTAACCAGAAATGTTTTAGAAATTGAAGTTGGTTCGTATTGGGTGTATTGTAGGAACAAGGATATGGTTACCACCGGTGTCACCTGCGGTATCCTGGACACAGGGAGGTAATCACCACGCTTCCAAGAGCCGTGTACATCTTACAGAACCGCAGACCTGACATGCATGGGAGAAACGCCATGCCGGGGGGTCCCATAGAGTGTGTCAAGCGGACGTGCGCAGAAGGCGACCACTTGGTGTTAGAATCTTCGACAGATAACAAGAGGAGAATCACATGCCGTACGGTTTGAAGAATTACAGCGGGTGTTCACCTCCATGTATCACCACATGAATTGAAAGATCACATGAAATATCTCTCAAACAGACCCTTTTAAACCCAAACAGCTCTTCTAGAGCTACCATTACTGAAAACTAGAGAATAGTGAATTTGTGTCGGACTTTGTCTGTATGTAATATTATAATCAAATGTTTATTAAATGTTAAGTTAGTTTGTATTACATTATTCACGAAACAATTGATAATGCATACACTATAGTTCGCCAAAATCGATTGTCAGCCCAGATGGTGCCGGACCAGATGGTGCCGGACTGGGTGATTTCTGGCATTTATACACGATTTATGAACATTTGGGACATCATCATTTTTCAGAAAAATGCTCTTATTTGAGAACCACAGATCGCACAGAGGTATGCTTTGGCAATTTATCTTAGAAATACTTGTTCTTTCGAAATATGTAGAAAAAAGAATGAAAACTCAAAAAAAGTTTTGCTTCTAAGGGGGCACTACACTAAATCCTTCCGCGTTTGGTTCGGAGAAATAGTACCTATATCAATTTGATCATCGTCCCAGGGGAAGCAAATAGAAGTAAATCTTGCTTATTTTTTATGAAAAAGATAGAATAGAACCTCAGCATTGCTAATGTGGTCAAAAATCGTCGGAATCGAATACGCACGGGAGCCTAGGCTGCGGAAGGATATCGTTGCCGGAACCGGTGAGGAAGCGAAAATATCGGTTTAAAATGGTGAGGGCGCTGTTTAGGTGCCCGTAGCGAAAAATTTCATCTAGATGGGTCAAGAAAAATCAAGTTTAAAATAAAATTCAACACATATCTAATACATTCATGCGAAATAAAAACTTCCATCATTGTTACGTGGGGTAAAAATACGGTCTTGAAAAAGGGCCGAAACGCGTGTATTTCAATGGGAGACGTATTTAGTGGTGTGCCCCCTCACTAGTGTAGTGACAGTAGAGTGACAGACTGATTCATTTCCTTCATGGATTTAGGCCATCTCCATTTTGATTTTACTCCACTAGGAATGTTGAATCGTACCTACGAAGAAGAAGAAGAAGACGCTTTTGTTGAGATAAGGCAACAACTGAATTATCCTTTGAATTTGATTGATTGATGTATCTGCCACTCTGGCCATGCGTTTTGAGTTGAGTAAATAGGTGGAGATGTTACACTTGCGCCAAATTTAAGATGTATTAATGTAAGTTTCTCAGTAGATGTTCAACCTATAATGTTCAATTTAGTATCAAATTGAAGCTTTCATGGAGAAGAACATATTCAAAGTAAACTTAAGTAAAGAATATGTTCAACTTCAAATATACTTTGCATATTTGCTAATTAGCATTTAAGGCCCTTCACAATGAATGTTATGTTTCCTGTTGCACCTTAAAAAAATAGGGGGCGGTCACTATTCATTATTCATTATTTTACCAGAGTCAAAACATGCGATACAACTAATAGTAATACCATATTCGCATTTGCGTTTAATCACATACAAGTAGTTACATGGTGCTAGCACCCACATACATGACACAGAAACATGGGCAACCATCCAATCAATCTCTCTTCTGCTTTATAATGCATGTGGAAAATTGATTTCTTTTAAGTGGAAAATGTTCTTAAAATTAGTGTGTTTGCATGCACTTCAAGTGCATCATACAGATCAAAATAATTTAGGCCTTTTTTTAACAGATGGAGAGAGAATAACTAGGCCCGACAATCATTGTTTGAGTGATAGGGGTTTTCAAAGTTCAACAAGAGTAACTGTGATTCTACTGAAACAAGAAACAGAACATCTTGTCCGGCACCCTCTGGCATTTTTTTTTTTTAAAAATCATACAAAATATATAAATTAATTGCGGCCTATTTTTAAAGTTTAGAATAACTAGGCCTGACATTCATGATTGTTTGAGTAGTAGGGGTTTTCAAAGTTCACCAAGAGTAACTGTAATTCGAGAGTTGTATCGGCATGACAATGCAATGTAGAGATCACGCAACACATGGGGAAAGTAGTCAAATTTTGCACCGCATGAACATCTATCATTCAATTTCAATTGACAATGAATCGCCGTGTGTTGACTGTAAATCAATTGAATTTTAAAACGTTCTGACACAACTTCTTCTACTATTCATTTATTTTTAAAAGAAAGTGCAAAGAAAGTACACTTACATGTTCCAAATCACTGGTGTACGATTACGAAGTTAGACAGTTCAACCACCGGTTAAAAATCGACAGCGGACTTGTTCGACTGTGGCAATTTTGGTCCCGGGATTTTCGTAAGCTTAGTCTTTGGTCACGCACGTGGAGCTATTAGCGATGGCCTTTTCACCTTGCGGCATGCGTAAAAGATTAAATGTAGCTAGACTCCACCAATACATTCTAACTGATGATTTGGCGAATCTGCTATTTTTTTAGGAAATAGGACTGCGGTGAGATGTAATAAATGCTACGATAGAAAGTTCTGTTTATTTTTCTGTGAGAACCAGCGCAAGGCTACCTGAAAATTCATTTGAAAAAATGGTGTTTTTAAAGGTAAAAGTACAATAATAAATTCATCTCAAATAATGAATTATTTTGGGATTTTGGCATTTCGGGGCGGGCGGCAACAGGAAACATAACATTCATTGTGAAGGGCCTAATCACCAAAGTCGTCGAGGTGGAGGATGATCAGGGTAACTCCGATGATCAGGCAGAGCAAAATTTTATAATGCGACCCCCTGGGGTCACAAACATGCAATTGTCAAAAAAAAAATTGATATTCTTTTTATAACATTGGAGCACTATAATATAACACCCAACAATTGAACTCCAAGTAGTTTATATTTATTTTATCACTAATTTTGTACTGCTGATCATTTCTGGATCATCGTTAGTGGTTTCCCATTGACTTCTATGGTAAAACAGGCTTCAAAAGAGACTGGCGCAAAACACTCAACCATTAAATGGATTCCAACTTGTTATATGATACCAATGGAAAGCTATTACTTACAGCATTTCAAAAATTAGTGTCTAACCGATCAGATCGGGAGTTTCCTGATCGGCCCGATATAGGTCTGATCGGGATCTGATCGGTGATCGGCAAAATTCCTTCATCTACCGATCTGATGAACCGATCAATCACTAGTATGAAAATCCAATTAAAAGCTTATCATGTCGTCTTTTCTCCGTTAAAATTCCTCTCAAACTCGCCTTCTTACTTCTTCACATAACATATACTAGTTAATTAGTTTAACCAAGTGAATTTAGCGAAGCCTATAAGAGTACAAATCCTTTCAAACTCGCCTGTTTTCAGATTAGTTCGATCGGCGGGATTCAGCGAATGTACGTTCAATGTTTTGTTTTTGTTTTTATTACGGGAAATACCCATGTCATGGCCTGCCAAAGGCGTTATCAAACAAGGCTTGTCATTGGCTAGGCTACGTTTCACTTCTATAGTAAAAGATTCACTAAACTAAGTTAAAACTTCGGGTTTATGGATAGAATTAAATATATAGAAAATCTCAAATACATTAATTTACTATCATGTATCTGTGTTTATGAATTATGATGTATTTTTGCAACAAAGAAAGAATTGTGGGAATACCCAGCGTGCCGTGTGCAAAGCTTCAACACACATCGCACATGGTCGGTCGTACCGCTCGCAATCGCAACGTTTGTAAAATGTAAACAATGACTTGACACTTGATTGACAGGTGTCCTTCGAGACATGGACCAGGTAAACACGATAAATAAAAAGAGTAAAAATAATTATATTTTTTATTTAAACAATTTGAACTTGTTTTTCACTCGTTATAATCGGCTTTGCTAAGTACACAAATGCTACTATATTTACACTTATGTACGGCAACACACACGAGGGAAATGTACTGTTATTTAGGCATTGCAGTTCACTTGCACATTTAATCGGTGATCGGATCGGATCGGCCGATCAAAGAGGAAGTGATCGGCGATCGGTAGACATGAGCTGATCGGTTAGACACTATCAAAAATAACATGTTTATCATTTTTGGGTTACCACATTTGAATTTTGCACTTTTTAAACATTTGACATTTTTATTCAAATTAGGCATCGTTTCAAGGTCATAACTTATGACCTTATAATTAAGGTACATTTTATTTTATTTTAAACTAAGCCTGTAAGTTTGAAACGTTTAAACTTTTAAACACTCAAATGGGCGTTTAGAATTTACAGAATTCAGTAAACGGCTATTAAAACGTAAGCCCTAATAAAAAGTCCGACTACATTTTAGGTAAACAAGTAAGCTTACTCATAATTCTCATTCCATACAACCATCACGGCCTTGTCATACCAAATATAAATGTCAACATTATTACGATAACGTTTCCAGAATTTAGAAATAAATTCCTAAAAAAACCCAGTAGAAATGGCCTTGTTGTACCAAGTATAAATGTCTAATTTATTACGATAACGTTTTTAGAAATAAATTCCTAAAAAAACCTTGTAGAAATCAACGTTGATATTGTTAAACGACTGAGGATTTAGACTAAACAAGCAGGCTCAAAGAATTGGGGGAAGAATAAAAAAAATAAAAATGGCGACTAAACGATGGATCGCGATTGCAATAGGTCGCCGCGGAGTGACGTCACATTCACATGCCGTTGACCACAAACAAAAGAAGTAAAAAGAAAAGGCCTCTTTCACAGCTCCTTGGGTATAGGCGAGTAGAGCGTAAAACTGATAGGTAGTTAAAACGTCTGGTTTGTTGTCAATGGCAAACGGTACAAAGTACCCGGATGACCGGGGAGAACTTTAAAATAGAATGAATACAATGACAATGACACATGGCTTGAATGCCATAGAATGGATACACATAGAAACATTTTTCTCGGATATAAGTTTTTTCATTTATTTTATTTGCAACATTCCAAGGTTGGTTTAACTCAGTTTCGAGTAACAGTGTGCAAATAACTTACGCATGTGTGGGCAGTGTAAAACTAAAACTGCAATTTAAAATGCAGGTACCAAATTCGGCAGGCAAAATTTGCGGCATGATACAGCGTTTAAACGTTTAAATGTATGTTTCATTAAACGGTTAAACGGTCAGAGCATTAAACGGAAATTTACAGTTACAGGCTTAGTTTAAACGGACTAAAATGATACGCTCGCAAAAATCAGCTATTTTTTATATTAATTTACTTCTGATTCCCCGACTGACGTCTTGATGGAAATTTAGGTAAAATCCCTTTAAAAAATTGGCTGGAACTTGTCAAATACAGGTGCAATTCAGCCGAATTATAGTAAAATATGGGGGATGAGTGCCTCCGCCTCGGACATGCCACTACTCATGCAATGTCTAAGGTTTCAAACATGTCCAAGGGGGTGCCCCCTCCCTGCTTTTGGATTATATCATTTGCAAGTTCTGCTCCATGTGACCTGGTACACATGGCGCGGACCAACTGAGACAAAGTGGGATGGACCAGTAACTGTCACTAGATGGACTAAGACAAATCATTGCCTGGCTACGTTGAGACCTGTGCCGGGAACATACAAATTAGTGGGGAGTGGTGGTACACTTTAGTATGTGTACATGTAGCAATAAAAAATAAAAAACTACATTCACCCTCAATCTCTTCTACACCCTTCACCTCCTCCTTCCTTCTCTTCTCTTCTTTTTTCTTTTCTTCGTAATTTTGAGGGCCAGGGACCCGGGGGGGGGGGGGGGGAGGCACATGACCCCAGGCCCCCTGTCTACGTCAATGACATCTATGATGTAATGTTCTTATATTTTTTTCATACATGTATGTTATGCGCCTCGGGGTTGTGTTCACGATGTGAGGCGCATTATAAATGCCCTTTTATTATTTTTATTATTATCTATAAAGATGGTCAAACTATGAGCTCATGATTTGGTACTGCGTAAACATGTAAATTTGTATGTTTGTTCTGATCACTTTTTTTGGCTATGATTTTTTTTTCACATCAAGATATTTTGATATCAGAACAATCCCCTTATTTTTCTCATTGTGTCTGTAAAATCTTAGGTCCCAGAAATGTTCCGTTTAGAAATGATAGGCTAAAATGTGGTGAATTACTGCCAAAGGTGGTTGGTCAACCACCCGCCAGTTTGTGTACTACTCAATAATAGGCAAATTTCTTATGGCCTTGTGCTTCTAAAATAAGAACCATTGGAGTTTATGCAACTCAAAACATTGGAATGCGACAATTTTAAGGATGACCTTTTACGTCAAATAGAAAACTTCAAATTGAAAATCGGGCCAGCAATCAGAACATCTTTAAGTAATACCCAATAAACTCAACCAGTCAACACATTTTTTAATGTAAAGTGGTTTGTTATAGCCTATAGATGGTGTGACCGGTGACGTAGTGCCGGGCAGTATGCGTGCGCACCTATAGGGAATGTGCTTTAATTCACACTTGATTGATCATTACTTACAATGCTTACGGTGTAATAGTGCAGTAGTCATGGTCTGCATCCCTAAGCACAGTGAGAGACCAGGTACTAAATCTGGTTGCCCTGCAGTATGTGTACGCACCATAAGGGCATGTGCTTTTAAAATTGGCGCTCAGTGATGTGTGTTTTGCTTTCGAATAGTATGTATGGAGTAGTCATGGACTAGTACCTCTAGCATGTCTTTAGACCAGGTGCTAATCAATTTGTAAACACTACTGATGTAAACAACGGTCACCTCATCTATAAGGATGATGTTGTGTGCCATTAAAAATATTGTAATGTAAAATCCACAGAGTTCACACAAAATACAGCTAGATTGCAAAACCCATGTTCATTTGAAGGGTTTAAATTTCCATTTTGAGGTGATTTGGCACAGAATGATCCTTTGCACCTTCTACCCCAAACATTTCTTTTTGCTTTGTCAAATTATGACCATATTAATCATTTTATCCTTTTTACAGGAAACATGAAGCGTCAAAGTAAGGAAAAAGCATTGGTGTATTTGCTACCCCATATTTGCAAGTATTGCCGCAAAAGCTTTTACAATGACAAGGCCCGATATCTCGCTCACATCAAGCGACATGAGATGCGGATAACCTCACATTGGTACAACAACAAGCCATTTCAAAAGGAGTTTACTAAGTATGTCAAGTCCAGACGATCAACCAAACAGAAATCTGCTTCCAAAAAATCAGGTAATTGTGGTGTGCGAAGGAAACTACGGAAGCGTGATCCCAAAAGTCTTCAATCCCAACTGAATAAAAGTAACGATCTACCGGAGAGACCGTATCAATGCGCATTCTGCAGCAATAGATTCAAGAACATAAATCACAGAGTTGTACATGAGCGCATTCACACCGGAGAAAAACCATTCCAGTGCAAGTATTGCAAAAAGGTTTTTACTCATAGTAGTACAAGAAATTCCCATGAGCGTCTTCACACCAATGAAAAGCCGTACCAATGCAGAGTTTGTAAAAAGCGTTTCTCTGATGGAAGTAACAAGATCAATCATGAAAACGCTCATCTGAATAAGAAACCTCACAAATGCCAATTTTGCAACAAAACTTTCTGCCGTCTGAGTTCAAAGGCTAGTCATGAAAGGGTTCACACAAAAGAAAAACCGTATGCATGCAAATACTGTGGCAAAGATTTTGCTCACGTTGGTGCAAGAATTGTACATGAAAGAGTAATGCATACCAATATAAAACCCTACCAGTGCAAATATTGTGGCAAACGTTCCGCTGATGCAAGTAACATGATCGACCACGAAAGGACTCACACCAATATAAGACCACACGCGTGTGACTTTTGCGGTAAACGGTTTCAACGTAAAGGCCAGAAAGTTTCCCATGAGAGGATTCACACTAAAGAAAAACCATTTGTGTGTGGATATTGCAACAGGAAATTTGCTCATAGTGTTGGGAGGCTTGTGCATGAGCGCACTCATACCAAAGTCAAACCTTTCAAATGTAGATTTTGCGACAGGTGCTTTGTAAGTGCATGTAATAAGCTTCAGCATGAGCGATGTCATACCAAGGTTAAGCCATACAAATGTCAGTATTGCAATGTATGTTTTAGGCAGTCCGGTCATAGGAAACAACATGAAATGATTCATACTGGAGTGAAACCACATCAATGCGAGCATTGCGACATGAGTTTCTATCGTGCATACGTAAAGAGACGACATGAGGCGACACATCTTAAACAAAAACCATTTCAATGTGAGCAATGCAGTAAAGGTTTCATCAAGCTTAGTAGCAAGACTCGACATGAGAAGAAGGTCCATTCTACAGTGGAGAAGCCCTATCAATGTGCCCATTGTGATCAAAGTTTCTCAAGATCAAGTAGCAAAGCGCTACATGAAAAGACACATAACAGAGGAAATCTTCCTATAGCGGGTAAAAAGGCTGATGGAAAAAATCAATCCAAGCAAAAACAACAGGAAAGATCTCCATCCAGTGAGAAGGCACAGGGAAAACTTCAGTCTAAGAAGGACGCTCAAGCTACTACTCTGTCTGGGCAGAAGCCATATCAATGTAAATATTGTATAAAAAGATTCTCTCAACCAAGGTATAAGAGTAAACA